>SKCR01042546.1:0-57613 GCA_019454045.1 Zanthoxylum bungeanum
CTTTTGAAGATATCTAGAGTAAAACATGGAAGCCACTTCAAGAAGACGAGTTGAAAACATTTGCGTGTTTTGCGGTAGTACTGTTGGTACTAAACCACAATACATAGAAGCAGCACAGGAATTGGGTCGAGTCTTAGCAGCAAGGAATATGCACTTAATATATGGCGGAGGAAATCTCGGACTTATGGGGATCGTTTCAAAGGCTGTACAGGAAGGAGGCAGTCATGTTTTGGGAATCATCCCAAAACCCTTGGCAGAGGCAAATCTTATTGAACCAACAAACGGAGAGGAACTGATCGTGCCAGGTATGTCTGAACGACTGGTAGAAATGATTAACCGTTCTGATGCTTTTATTGCTTTGCCAGGTGGTTTGGGCACATTGGAGGAAATTTTTATAGTACTATCTTGGGCGAACCTGAACATACACCAGAAACCGCTTGGACTACTCAACGTTGATGGATTTTATGATTTTCTTTGTGTGTTTCTTGATGATGCTCTGAGAAATGGGTTCGTGTCAAAACCTATGAAAGAACTCCTCTTTACTGCCAGAACTGCTCCGGATCTAATAGACCAACTCATAGCCTATGAACCGAAAGTTGACCCTATCATTTCAAAAATAAAATGGTCTGAGGACGATCGTGGTAAGAAGCGACGAATAAATCTGGATCTTAACCTTTAATTTTCCTGTAGAATTTCAGCTAACCAGGTATTATTTTCTAAACTCTTCTTTCACTGTTTAAGACATTGGGGACAATGTCTCATTTAGGTTTGGGGGTGAGGTATAGTTAATAGTACTTGTTTGTATTGTGTTTTTATTTTTAGTCCAAAATTTTTCGAAAAATACAAAAAAATTGAAAATTTTTCAAAAATTACAAAATATTTTGCATTTTTGTATTTTTTTATTTTAACTAAAAGGTGAAATTGGTAAGAAATAGCCGAGTAAGGAGTTTCCACTCTTGAGACGTATTTCAAACCATTTATTTCGAAACAAGTTAATTTTTGTTTATTTCATTTTAATTATTTAATTTGTGAATTCTCCATAATACTGACTAAAATGAATCTTCATATGCTCATTTGACAGGTATTATCAACATGCATAGTAACATACAGACATGAGCTGTAATTGAAAAGCTTGTAATATTTCATGCTCTAGTTTAATTGGAGGAAACATCTATTAATAGTTATGGAATAAAAAAAAAAAAAAAAACCTCTGAGATCCGAGTTATTAAGTCTGTAAGGGTGTTTTAACACCTAGTGCCCTAAAGCCAACTGGTTTGGGAGTCACCGGCCCAAAGCTCGTTACATGGATCAAAGATACTGCAAAATATATATATCTGAAGTCTGAGTAATTAAGTTCGTAGGGGTGTCTTAACACCTGGTGCCCTAAAGCCAACTGGTTTGGGAGTCACCGACCCAAAGCTCGCTACATAGACGGAAGGTATTGTATATAAATAAAAAGTCAAAATTCAGAAAAATCAAAGAAAAAAAAATCAGAAAAATGAGAAAAATTATTCCATTGCTACAAAAAGGTGTGCAATCTGATAGAACTTTAGGACAAAAATATTACTCTCTTATCAACTGCACTTATGACTGTTGTGGGCAAAAATGAGTTGTTTAATATTATGTTGGCTGTGTATATGAAGAATGGTAAAAATAATCGGAGAATTTACTTATTTAGTAATTTAGAAAGAAACAAAACAACTAGAAACTTGTAGTATAAGTTTCACCTGATTAGTTACTATCTTCTTTATTCTCTTTTCTCTTATCTTTTTGCTTTTGTGTGCATTAGTTTTACTGCCTTTTTACTTTTGTAAAATGTTTGTGGGTATCATGCTTGCTGTAAACCCTCACGAGACTACAACTCGTCCACTAGGGACACCTAGGGGTTTAAAGCTTGTTGCATATGCTAAATGCAACCGTGATCCCTACGAAAGTGGCTTAGTTTAATTTTAATTTTATTTTGTTGTTTTGCTCGAGGACTAGCAAAATCTTAGGTTTGGGGGTGTGATGAGCGGAAAATATATCAATATTTACCGCCCCTTTTACTTAATATTTGTTTAGTTTCTCGGGTTTGATGAACGTTTTGATATGTTTTATTTTATTTTGCAGATAAAATAATATCGGGACTCAATGAAATCATTTAGGACGAAATGTGGATCAAATAAGGGCAATTATTGGACTTGATATATTAATTTTGGAGATTGGAAATTTGAAAGGGCGTTTTTGACGAAGTGCAGTTTTGGAAATTCCAGTTTTGCACATCTGTCGTATTTGGGGCATAACTTTTTACTCAGATATCGGATTGAGCTGATTAAGTGCCAGATTAAAGAAGACTCAAAGATCTACAACTTTGAAAGAAAAATATTTTCGAATTCTGAAGATTTCAAGACCGAAATTGATGAACCATCCAGAAGTGTGTGGAGTGTAATTATTAAAAATCATTATCAATCATTTTCAAAGCAAAATATTAATTAATAAATAATTAATAAAAATTATCAAATCACCCCAAACAAGATAAGAAATTAGTGGAGCAATTATGGATTTGGTGGAGTAATTAGTGGAGAAATTAATAATGTAATGGTGGAGAAATTGATTGATGATTTGATGGTGGCAAAATTTTGCCTATAAATACCAAGCCATTTCATTTGTAAAATTCATACTTTCTTCTTTGAAATCCTTAATGAAAAAATAAAAAGATTGTATCTAGTTTTTTTATTTTTAGTTTTCAGTAATTAATTTTCACTTTCGCACTTTCTTCTTTTACTTTTCAGTTTTACTTTCCGTAATTTACTTTTACGCATAACACTTCCTTTCTTTACTTTTTCAGTTTTTATTTTTCAACCATGAGGAGGTAACTTCCCTCTGCCGAGGTGAAAGGTAATTCTTTTACTGTTACTATCTTAGATTAATCCCTTAGACACAACATATTCACTATTCTAAAATTTGACTTAAAAAGGAATACCGCTATATTGGTCGGTGGGCTATTTAATTTAAACTGTTAAACCTGACTAAGCAAGGATACCGCCAGATTGGTCGGTTGGTAATTTAATTTTGGTTCCGCCTTTATGGCTGGTTATTTCTTTATCGCCTACATGGCAAGTTCATGGACAAATTTTACCGCCTTTATGGCTGGTCGGACTTAACTTGACTTAATCAGGATCCGCCTATATGGTCGGTTGGTTTTAATCTCACAAGTGATATGTTATACTAAGGGAGATATCTAAGTTAGTAATTAGTAAAAGTAATTCCTTTTATCTTGGCAGTTTATTTTCATTTACTTTCCCGCTTTTACTTTCTCGCAGTTACTTTTTAGCATTTTTATTTTATGTCTTTTAAGTTTTCATTAGCCATAGCTATGTATTGTAACTAAGTTAGTATCTAGGGTTGTGATGAATTTCAATATAACCGGTTTATAAGGGGTTAGATTATAGGTTGGGTAATTTAAAGATTTATTTATTGAGTCTTAATCTTAATGCTTTTTATTAACTGGCCATTAATAAAATTGATTAGGTAAACTTAAAATGAACTAGACATAGGGATTTTAAGTTTAAGACCTTAGACTCAATAACCCACGATCTTCCTTGAGATAGATAGATAACCCTTTTAATAGATTTCCTTACAGGATAGGAATATACCTGTCGGGCGGGGGTAGCCATAATTGGAACTTAATCTTAATGAATCTAGGTAATTTGGTTGACATAGACATATGGTTCAATTGGATTATACTAGGTATTTGAAATTGACCATCGGAAGAGGCTTTTACATAAATTAGTGTTCCAGGTTAATAAATCAATATATTACCCAACTTTAAGATAACCACTTCATCTTCTAAATAATATTGGAATTAATCACAACCCTGGATAGTTTTTATAAATTGGATTTTTCTCAACCTACTTTTAAGCAATTTTATTTACTTGTTTTAAATTTAGAATCATCGTCATTTCAAATCATTCAATCAAACAACTTGTTAAATACTGGTAATCAGTTGGCCCCATAAATTAATAACAAAAAGGTTTTAAGTCCTCGTGGGATCGATATTTTTATACTACTTGAACGATACGTGCGCTTGCGTTATACGTGTGTGTTTACGCCGGTCACCTTTGTCTTCCCAGAAGATCATAATGATTTTGCCTTTGCACTTTTTCACATTCTAGAAGCCTTTGGCCAAGCCCTGGCCTTATAGAATGTCGAAGTAAAAGTATAGGTGCGCCTTACGCTTATTGCCCATATTGCAAACTTTGGCTTTGACTCATTGAGTATAGCCATTAACTCTCCAAGAGTTTACTATTGCAATTTAGTACTTCAAGATCTAAGAATAGATCTATGAAGATCCTTCAATTTCCATTATCATACTTAAGGATCTAATCCTTAGTTCTGATTAAGAAATTAAGGAGTCTACTTGGCAAGCTTATTGGATTAAGCACTAAAGTTATCATCACTTAAATCTTTCAAAGATCATGCTCTATATTTGCTTAACTCTGGGCTTAGGCCTAAGATGTTATTTTATCAAATAAAGTAAATTCTTAGTTTTCAGGACTATCCTGAAAATTTTATCCCAGTTCGAAAATTAAAGTCGTTTAAAACATTTTCACCCAGGATTATGTTTTAAACACCAATATTTCAATTTTATCTTGATTCTAATAGTCCAACTATGTAATCAAAGATTTAAGGTACTATTTATTATAATGATTGATATAGTCTAACTATATAATCAACTATAATTTAATAGGTTAAATTCAATTATATTGATTACTATAATCCAATTATAAAATCAACTATTAATTGAATTAGTTTGAATATAGTCCAACTGTTTATTAAAACAACATTAATTCTTAGTCTAACTAATAAATAATTTATTGACGAATAATTTGATATGAGTGCGTATGGCAAGTTACTAAACAAAAATTGCAAATTTATACTTGCCTCCCACTATTTTTCGGCGAGCCTCTAACCCTCTGTGTAGTACTCGGGAAACCTTGTTTCCTAGTGGGCTAGGATCCCGTTAAATAACACACAATCTTGACTTTGGCCAACAAATTATATGATAATTAACTAGGTAGATCTCTAAGATCAATTGGATCCCATCCAATTCCTAGATCCAGTAGGTGGACATCCAAGTCCGAAACATATATCTTATGAATCCAATTGATCTAATATATTGCCTAACCTTTTTCCTATGAATCAACTAAGACTTGGCTTTGGCACAACAAACTTATTGATCCCAGTTAAGCGGAACCCATTGACCTTGGAAAGCTTCGTAATCAATGTCGATGGACAAGAAGTGATCTTGACTTTGGCCAACAAATCACAACTTGGACAAGACACCAATATGGAAAAAAGCCTTCATGATTCAAACACATCCTCGACAGACAAAGGTCTTGACTTTGGCCAACAAACCAATGCCAGTCTTGGATCTTGAGTAAGAATCACTCAATCGAAGGAAAAACGCTTAATATGATGTTGAGGGTTTTTCGAGTGCAAATTGGCAACCAATTTATTATCTTTGTTAAGGTCTCATCATCATACACCCTTAAACATGCATTATAAACACATAATAAGGCGCATATAAATAAATACTAATGATATGCGAATGGATACTTAAACACATTTTTCCTAGAACAAATCTCTATATTTCCTCTCTCCCGCTAGCACATGTATTACTTTTACCCATTACATAACACTTCTAAAGAAACCTAATTTACATTGAGGGGAATAGGTGAGAAGAGAAATACAAAGAGTAAGGAGGTAATAGGCTGGACACGCAGGTCCAATTAATAAATTCTAAATTTATTACAACAATTTCCAAAATTTCCCCACCCATCTAATATCCATCCGATATACATTATTCATGCATCGCAACCATGTATTCACACAAGCATGTTATCAATAAATCTAATCCAATTAATTAATCTGATAATTAATGACCATCCAATGTTCAAACAACGATTTGATTTTGCTAGAGTCAAACTCGTTTTACGAATAAGTACTCAAAGTACGAATTCTTGAATTATATTAAACTACAAAATTAAATCCAATTCAATTTGTATTTAATACTAATTCGCTATTTAATTCCAAATTAAATATTTACACTTTAAATGTACCTTTACGACTTAGATTCCAAATCAATCGTTACGGGTCTCAAAGCCCGATTAACATCCAATATTAATTTAATTTAAAGTCCAATGGGCTTTTAATTAATTTCTAAAGGCATGGACTTTTGGTCAACATGGGTCAAACCCAATTACCAAAGCCCATTTAAGGAATCACCCTTATATGCCTAGAAACCAATTTAGGCCCAATTAATATATTAAGGTCCATTAGTCATAATTGGACTTTATGGAAATGGTTTTGGGCCCAATTGGATCCAACCAATTTAGCCTAAACCAATCTTGGTACAACCAAGCCCATTAAAGCCCAATTACAACTTTACAAGCCCAATTCAAAATTTGGCCCAACATAATTAAATTCCAAAATTCCAATTTCACAATTTAATTATTCAAAGTGTATTCCATAATTAAATACCCAAATCAATATTTCCAAAACACAAATTTTTACAATTAATTATGCTCATTAACATCAAAACATGTCCAACACATTTTAAACAAAAATCAAACCCATTTCATGCTTTCTTTGTCTCGGCAATTAGGGTATTTTATGTCCAATTTTAAATCCAATCCAATTGAATCTTAAATCAACATTACCCAATTGCTTCAAGTCATCCAATGATCAAACAAACAAAAAATACCAAGACATTTAGGGCAATAATGTATTCTGCCAAGCCTCACATTTTGGGGAAAATTATTCCAAATCAATTTTCTTGAAACTGATCACATCCAACTTCAATTAAACATCATTCAAGCATACTCAATCAAGTAATTTAATCAAATCATGCTCAAATCAATTTAACCAATTTTAACCCTAAATTCAAGTTTCATGCTCAACTTTGCTCTGATACCAATTGATGGGTTTTCTACAGTCCCGAGGATCGATTAAAGCAATGAAACATACATGCGAATACACGAAGAAGTTGCGGAATACTTACATCGATCAGTAGAGGCGATGCGGTGAAGAACAAAAACTCTTTATCTCCCTCCAAGGTGGTCACGGCAGTGGCAGTTTTTGTCTCCTCCATTTTCGGTCCAAGCTCCAAGCTTTTGGGTGGTGATTCCAAGCTCACAAGTGGGTTTCCTGTACACAACAGAAACTGACGACGCTGTTATAGGCTCGCGGCCTAGTTGGGAGTACGAAATAACATGGAGTCACCACCCGGTATGAACCGGGACAAAGATTTAAGGCCGCACTCACCCCTCGCAAGGGAAGACCTCAACTGTTGGGTTCGGAATGGTCCCTTACTTATGTCATTGGGATGATATGATTTGTGCAATAAACTAACCGAATCTACTCAACACATATGCTCAAAGACAACCTAGATCTAATATGCATTCATCAAGATAACTCTTAATCTAAGTTTGCATGCTTGAAAGTAAATCATTAAACGGTAAACACGCAATATAACACAACGAGCATATTGATTGAACCATTAAACCAAAATAAACGAATAACTATTTAAACATAATCATAAACTAACAAAATATCATGCATAAAAGTAACATAATCATGCTTTAAACATAAATAACAAACTAAAATAAATCATGCTTTAAATAATAAATAAATAACCTACAAACTATAACATGTTCAAATACAAGTTTGGATGGAATGAAATATGGGTCTCTTAAGTGGTACGTGGCATTGTATCCCGAGTACAAACCGCACTACCGTCCATTCGGATTCGGCTACGGAATTTACGTCCGGGTTTCCATCCTATATACCACAAAAGGGAGGGCACATTCCGCCCATAAAACAATCACATCATGCCTCAAACGACTCTCATGCGATAATATTTTTTAAAATAAACAAAATAAATGAAAGATAATAAGTAACAAAGTGCCCTCAGGTCTAACCTATTTTGTCGTCTCACGAAAAGGCGTTACACGTCCGTTGGAAGGGTGGATGATCCGCAACTCTTTTGATTCACCAACTCAACGTCTTTCCTCGCTGTTTTGCTGTTAGGGCTGCTGTTTTTACCCCGTTTCGCTGCTGTATTTAAGGTCACTATTTTGGTTGTTTATGGGGACTGTTTTGGGCATTTTTGGAGGGGTATTGGTTGCGGTTTTTGGTGATTTTTTAGGGGGGTTTTGTGCAGTTTTTTTTTTTTGCAGTTTTAGGGTGTTTTCTGGACTATTTTGGGGGTTAAATTGCCATGAAAAACTGGACAGAACAGTGGGGTAAAATGCGGCAGTGGAGGAGGCAGTGAAGTGGACTGTCTTGGGTTATTTTCGGGACTGATTTGCGGCTGAACTGGGCTGGTTTTTTGGGTTGAGGCGTGTAGGCTTGTGTAGTTGGTGAGAGGGTTGCGAGTGGTGTATAGGCGTGAGGCTCTGTATTTGGCAAGAGGGTCGTTTTAGGCTATTAGCGTGAAGGTTAGTTGTTGATGCGTGGGGGCTGTTGAGGTTGGCAGGTGGCACTAATGGCGTGAATCTGAGGGGCTAAGTGGAGGCTATGTGAGGGCAAGGTGAAGGCAGGCTAGGCGTTGAGGGGTAGTGGCTTTGTGAAGGGGGGGCAATAGCGTGATGAAGGCAATTTGTGGCAGGCAGTGAGTGGTTTGTTGGTTGCTGCGTGAGTGGAATTGGTTGTCGAGTTGTAGCTATTGAACGTGAGAAGAGGCATGTGTGCGCTTAGTGGAATTCAACGTGAGCGTGGGGTATGTAACTAAAGGCAGGAGGCGTGGTTTGAAGGGGAGACGATGTGGTTTGCTAGGTGGCGAGTTCGTGGAGGTAAGGGCAAGGGGACATGTGGCGCTAAGTGTGTACAGTTTGAGTAGGTTGCGTTGAGGGAGAGTGGTTTTGGCTAGGTGGCAAGAAGGCAGATTTTGGTGTGAGGCAGATTGCTACGTGAATGAGGGTTCTGTCTTTGTTGAGTGTAAAGGCTTGTGAGGGGTGTTGGACAAAATGACCCATAGCGTCACTATTTGCACAGATCATTGTGTTGTTGTAGCAAATTAACTATGTGACAAAGGAGATTGTACTCTCATCATTTGTGATTAGATCACCTTAGATGTATAAATGAAGAGAGGTCCATATGATTAGTTACTGGATTGAGAATGATATGAGACAGTATCAGTCCACGAAGGATTAATCATTAAATATCCCTAGTCGTAGTATTATCGAGACAGGACATCGATAATGCGGAATAGGCTAGTATTGCACTTGTGTGCGTTGTGAGGGCACAACGGCATAGTTCTCATATATATAAGTATTGGATACTTATGAAAGTGCGATAGGAGGTCGTGTTTCACCGATGGTACGGGAACAGCTTCGCTCTGGATAGACCCCTCGGAATCCCATTGGTATTATGACTATGTGTCTATGGGAGGCCGAAATCAAGGTAGGTGTGTATAGTCTTAACCTGACACTTACATCGCTAATACTTGCGATAATCGGTAGACTTTGGTCTTGGTGGTACAGGGCTTTAACCGGTTCTGTGTACACCACTTCTGGGTTTATCAGAGAGTAGTGTATTGGGTGTGATGTCAAGACGGAAGTATCACTCCAGTTATAGTGGAGATGATGTCACGCAGGATACGGTATTAGTGCTCTTAAGTGCTGGCCGGCCATCGGGATATTATGACAAAGTCATATATATCCGATTATAGAGACTAGTTACCAGACATCCGACATGTGCTTCGGACGGGGCAGACACTTATCCAGCCCCAGCCCTAGCACGTGACTATCCGATACTGGGCTGATATACGCAATACTACGGTATACTACGCTTGATATAGATCTATATATTCCTGTAAGAATATTTCTGGAGAATTGGGTAGGCATGGCGCTTTGCTAGAAGCCAACCTTGTCTTGTAAATCGGTATAAACGTAGTACGAGGTACTTACGTGTTTGGATACTCCGACGACCGTATTTACTGCCAACATATCCGGAGATCTCATGGGTCGCTTCCTGAAGATTCACCGATGATGTATGACTCGCACTATGATTAATCTGGGATTAATTAGTAAAGAGAGAAGATTAATTTCTAGAGAGAGAAAATTAATCTGGGATTAATTACAGAGATATTTTATCTCGGATAAAATATCGTTAAAGAGAGAGAACGATTAATTTGGAATTAATCGGTAAAATAATATATTCGATATATTATACGAAATTAGATTTCGACGCGGAATTGAAATTAGATTTTAATTCGGGCGAACGAATTAATTTAGAATTAATTCGTTAGCGACGTGAATAGTGATTTGCTAGGCGTAATCATTTAATTACGACGCGACGGAAAATTCGTTAATTTGGAATTAGCGAACCCGAGCCCGAGAGTGATTGCGAGCGCATTCGCATTTCGAATTCGAACGCGGCACGCAAGTCATATCAAGCGTCAAATCGCTAGTCGCATCAATTGTCAAATCACTTATCACTTTGAGTGATGTGACATGACATGTTGTCACTTTATTAAAGTGACTTGATGTGAATAGTGAAAGATGATTATTTGAAAGTTGATAGGACTTGTACCTTTTTGACTTCTGAATTAATTGTTGTGTATATATATTTTATTCATTTACTTGGTAAATGGAATAAAGATTATATATGTATATACAAAAGCCATTCCTCTCTCTTGGACCATGTGCATTGTTCACGTTTTTGGCTATTCTTGGAACCCCAATCACGTGACTCTCTCCTTGGTCTTTGTTGCTCACGTTTTTTGGCATATTTTTTTGTAATTCACGTGCTCACTCTCTCATGGTCTTGACACTTCACGATTTTAGGGTTTCTTTATGGAGCCAAAAATCGTTCTCTCTCTCTCTTGGTCTATGACCGTATTTCTTCATCTCTTTTTCAAGTTTTTGGCAAGGCCGAAAATTGCAATAAGAAGATGGCAAGTACTAGCACACCATGGGTTATATTATGGTGATAGGGAAACGAATTTGTGAGCTTGGATTTGATTTTGGAGCTTGAAGCTTGGAGCTTCAATGGTGGTTCATCCATGGCCGAAAATGGTGGAGTTCAAAACGCCCAAAACCGAGCAGCCCACTGTCAAGGAGAGCTACTGCCGAACTCAATGGAGGACGAAAATGGCTTGTGTTCTTCGCATCAAAACCGACCATTGTGAGTATATTCTGCACCTCCTATGTTGTGTATTTATGCGTTTTCTTGCTTGATTTGTTGATCTTGGGACATATATTAGAACTCAACAATGGTATCTTGAGCTATTATCAAGCATGAAAAAAGTTGGGGTTTATTTTGGGCAAAATCGATTTTGACTTGTTTTGGTTAAATTGATTGTTTAAGCATGCTTGGATGATGTTTAATTGAGATTGTGCATGATCAATTTCATGAAATTGGATTGGATTCAATTTTCCCTAAATTTTGGGCATGACAAATTGGGTAAAATCAATTGAAGCATGATTTGGTTGAATTGGTTGATTAAGTATGCTTGTATGTTGATTAATTGAAGTTGTGCATGATCAATTTCAAGAAAATTGATTGGATCAATTTTCCCCCATTCTTTAGGTTGAACATGTAACTTGAAATTGGGTAAAATGTGTTTGAGCATGTTTTAATTAATTGGATGTTTAAGTATGCTTAAAACATGTTTAATTGAGATTGTGTGTGATCAATTTCAAGAAAATTGGATTGGATCAATTTTCCCCAAATTGGAGGCATGGCCGAAAATTTGATAACCCTAATGTCTTGGTAATTTTGTTTTGTTTGATCATTGGATGACTTAAAACACAATGGGTAATGTTGTTTTGAAGTGCAATTGAATTGAATTTTGATTTGGAACAATTTCCCTTTATAAAGTGGGTTGGCCGAATTCAATTGGACATGAAATTCATTGTGATTTTGTTGTTTGATTCATGGATGAGTTGAATTGATTTGGTAAATTATGATTGTGGATTCAATTGGATTGAAACCGAATCGAATTGAAAAAACCCCTAATTGCCGAGACTTGAAAGCATGTAAATTGGGTTTGATTTTAATAAATTGTGTTGGACACTATTTAATGTTAAAGTGCATGATTAATTAGGCTAATTGATGTTTTAGAAATGTTAATTGGATAATTAATTGTGTATTACACTTAGGTAATTAATTGTGAAATTTGGAATTTTGTAAGTTAATTAATTTGGGCTTGATTTTGGAATTGGGCTTGTTAGGTTGTAATTGGGCTTTTGGGCTTGTTGTAACAAAGTTGGGTTTAGGCAAAATTGGTTGGATCCAATTAGGCCCAAAACCGAATCCAAAAGGTCCAATTATGACTTAATGAACCTTAATTATTTAATTGGGCCTAATGGGCCAAAATTAATTTAAAGGCTTATGGGGTAACTCCCGGATTGGATTTTGGTTGTTCGGTTTGACCCGAGTTGACCAAAAGTCCACGCCTTATAGAAATTAATTAAAAGCCCATTGGACTTTAATTAAATAAACATTAGATGTTAATCGGGCTTTGAGACCCGTTGCGATTAAATTTGGAATTTAAGTCGTAAAGGTTCGTTAATAAAAGTGTAATATTTAATTTGCAATTAAATAGTGAATTAGAATTAAATGCGTATTAAATTGGATTTAATTATGTAGTTTAATTTAATTCAAGAATTCGTACTTTGAGTACTTATTCGCAAAACGAGTTTGACTCGACCAAAAATCAAATCGTTGTTTGAACATTGGATGATCACTAATTATCAGATTAATAAATTGGATTTGATTGATTGATAACATGCTTGTATGAATACATGGTTGCGATGCATGAATAATGTATATCGGATGGATATTAGTCGGGTGGGATAATTTTGGAAATTGTAATAAATTTGATTTATTAATTGGACCTGCGTGTCCAGCCTTATCACCTCTATACTCTTTGTATTCTCTTCTCACCTATTCCCCTCAATGTAAATGAGGTTTCTTTAGAAGTGTAGTGTAACGGGTAGAAGTAAATACATATGCTAGCTTTAGAGAGAGAAAATGAGAGATTTGATCTAGGATCAATGTAAAGTATCCATCTGCATATCATTATTATTTTATTTCATATGCGCTTTATTATGTGTTTAGAATGCATGTTTAAGGGTGTATGATGATGAGACCTTAATAAAGATAATAAGTTGGTAGCCAATTGCACGCGAAAAACCCTCGCTCAATATCAAGTGTTTTTCCTTCCATTGAGTGATTCTCACTCAAGATCCGAGATTGGCATTGGGTTGTTGGCCAAAGTCAAGCCCTTTGTCCATCGAAGATGTGTTTGAATCACGAGAGCTTTGTTCCATATCGGTGTCTTGTCCAAGTTGTGGTTTGTTGGCCAAAGTCAAGACCACTTCTTGTCCATCGACATTGATTACGAAGCTTTCCATGGTCAATGGGTCACACTTGACTGGGATCACTAGGTTTGTTGTGCCAAAGCCAAGGCTTAGTTGATTCAGAGGAAAAAGGTTAGGTAATACATTGGATGTATTGGCATATATAAGATATATGTTTAGGATTTGCATATCCGCCTACTGGATCTAGGAATTGGATGGGATCCAATTGATCTTCGAGATCTACCTAGTTAATTATCATACAATTGTTGGCCAAAGTCAAGATTGTGTGATATTTAACGGGATCCTAGCCCACTAGGAAACACGGTTTCCCGAGTACTCGACAGAAGGTTAGAGGCTCGCCGAAAAATAGTGGGAGGCAAGTATTGAATTTGCAATACTCGTTAATAACATGCCATACGCGCTCATAATAATTATTTCGTCGAATAAATTAAATATTAGTTGAACTAATATTTAAATTGTTGTTTTAAACAGTTGGACTGTATTATATTTGATTATATATAATTGGATTATATTAATCAATATATTTGAATTAATTAATTTCAGTTTACAGTTGATTTTATAGTTGGACTATAGTAATCAATGTAATTGAGGTTAATTAATTTAGATTATATTTGATTATATAGTTGGACTATTATAATCATTATAATAAATAGTACCACAAATCGTTGATTATATAGTTGGACTATTAGACAAGATATAAAAATGAAAGATTAATGTTTAAGACATAATCCTGGGCGAAAATGTATTTAAACGGTTTTATTTTTCAAATTGGGAATAAATTTCAGGATAGTCCTGGAAAATAATGAATTATGCCTAAAGCCCGGAGTTAAGCAAATAAGTGGAATATGAAATTTGGAATATTCATATTAATGATAATTATAGTGCTTAATCCATTATACTTTGATTTTAGAAAGTACTAAAATTGCAATAAATAATTCTTGGAGAATTAATGATTATTCTCAAGGAGACAAAGTCAAACTTTGCAATTAGGCAAGTTGTGCAAGGCACACCTTACTTCGATATTCTAGAAACCCGAGGCTTGGCCAAAGGCTACTGGAATATTGAAATAGCAAAGGCAAAATCATTATAATCTTTTGGGAAGATAAAATGATATATCCTAAGAAGGAATTGAAGACGAGCAAGGCTCTTACTTCATATGTTTGTCATAATTGTGTTCACAGCAAGTATTAAAATTGGATTTTAGATACTTAGTGTGGTACATAAAATATATATATTGATGTTCAAAATCTGTTTTGAACAGGATACTGACTTAATTTGAGATTTATCTGTGAATTGAAAACGGGACGAAAGTCGCTGTTTTAACCGTAGAAATCTGAATTTAGGAACTACCTTCGGGTTAGTACTTAAATTTAGAAACTGTTATAATGTAGCTAGTTTGACTAGAAACATTATCTCTATATCGCGTATAACCCGCTGCGGGTGTACCTTTATATTCTAGAACACTAAAGTGTTTCATTATATAAAGATGATATTGAGATAAACACATTAGATGTGAATAACATTATTTATATTTTGAATATAAATCATATCTCAAATATATAACATGACAATTAAATAGCTCAAATTGATTTGATCAGTTAAGAAACTTAATTGTGGCATAGTTGTCAGGGACACTACTAACAAGAATCGTATATCCGCACTTTTGAAGAGCGGGTACTAGGACTGATTTGATTCCATTCAAATAAAGTCTACGAATCTAGTCTATTTGGGCAAAGTGCCTAAAACACTATTTACTTGGTAAAAGTGTAAATGCCACCGATCTGTTAGCCCTACTTCATAGTGAAGCAAGTGGGCCCATGTCTAGCTAGGCTAGATATGGATATGAATATTTCGTGACCTGTACGGATGTGGTATCGCGTATGGTTATGTGTTTCTTTTGAAACACAAATCGGAAACTTTTAGAGTTTCGACACGAAATAGACAAATAGATCGGCTAAAGTATTAAACCGTCATGGTAAGACTGTAATGGAAAATACTTAAGCAATAAGTTTCTTGTATATATGAAAGAGTATAGTATTCTTTCAAATTAGGACTCCTCCCGGAATACGTTAGTTTGACGGTGTGTCCGAAAGGATTAACCGAATTTTGTTAGACATAATAAGGTTAATCACGAGTCGCTCTGAGCTACCATTTCCTTCAACGGATAAGCTTTAAACAGTGCAAGAACTTATTTTGAATAAGGTTCCATAATAATCTGTTTGACAGATATCATATTAGATATGAACGGGAAAGAAACCGGGTTTCTCATCCCTGATAATTTGGGTATGCTAGGCATATGTTTGGATGATACGAAACTAAAACCCAAATAGGATAAGTGCCAAATGTAGGTTATCCTAGGGATACCATAAGTATTGTACTTATACATCTCACAAGAGAACAATTAGATTGTTACTCACCATACGGTTTTCCTGAGAGGAATACCGATATGCAGCAGTGGTAAGTGGGAGGATAGCATAACTCGATGGAAATCGAGTAGTATACTGTTCAAGGCACTGAATCTTAATGGAACATGAATAGTTCATCGAGGATGAGACTATTACCATTAATCTTCGAATACACAAGAACCGCGTAGGTCGGACAGAGTCAGAAAACAACCTGGGGTATGGGTTTCTGATCTAATCATAAAGATGTGAATCTTATTGAGGAATACCAACTGACTACGTATGAGGAAGTGATACAAGATATCAACTCCCTAATTATGGCAAAGTGCAGTATAATCCGAAATGGATTCCATGTATTTCAACCAGTTTGGATACTAGTTGATGTACCACAAGGCATTGTGCCTAATGGTACTTAAAAGTCTTCTAGGAAGACATACATTGATGGCAACATACCAACGTATAAAGCTAGGCATTTAACGGAAAGGTATCGTTATCAACATTGTGTTGATCACGATTCAACCTTTTACCTGTTGCGACGGTAAATCCATTTGGATTATGCAGGTTATTCGATCCATGATTGGATTGAAGCAAACATTAGGTTCTTGGAATTATCGTTTTGATATAATCATAATGATGTATGATTTAATTCAAAACGAAAATAATTCTAGTGTATATATAAGAAGGTTAGTGGGAGCGCACTGATAGTGGCTGTCCTATAAAATAATGATAATACGTCATTTCTTGGAAATGATATTCCCATAAAATAAATATCGGCGAAAGCTTGGCTTTCGCAATACTCTCCTAGAAACCGTACATTGAAAACTGTACGAGACCTGGTGTATCATACGCTTTGAGCATATGGATTCACAAACAGGCCAATCCGAGTGATAGTCACTGGATTGATGTTAAGAACATCCGTTAGTATCTTATAGAACTAAGGATGCTGTCTTAGTCTATGGAGAAGGAGAACTTGAAGTGACTGGGGTCACTGTAGCAAGTTTCCTATAACCGATAAAGACGACTAAAAGTCGCAAACGGTACTATATAGTTTGAATAACGGTACAGTGAGCTGGAAATCTTCCAAGTAAGACACTGTTACCAAATAAACAACAAATGTGGGTTGTTGCTGCAGCTGAAGCAGCAATAGAAGTCATTTGGGTCGATACAAATCTAATTAGATTAGATATAGTTCTGTTAGCAGCTGAGCTAGGCGTCAGTACAGGCTAAAGAATTAATGGTCTCATCAACGATCCAGATACATACTTAGATACTCATCTGATTCATTCGGATCATATATCGTGGCGATGTGATGATCGAATAAATCGCATCAAGATGATAATCATGCAAATCCGCTGACGAATGCATTTCTCAGCAGTTTGAGCCAACCGTACATAGTTCGGGTGTAGGACACTTGAGTGACTGGCTATGTGCCAAGTGGGAGATTGTTGGACAAAATGACCCATACCATCACTATTTGCACAGATCATTGTGTTGTTGTAGCAAATTAACTATGTGACAACAGAGATTGTACTCTCATCATTTGTGATTAGATCACCTTAGATGTATAAATGAAGAGAGGTCCATATGATTAGTTCCTGGATTGAGAATGATATGAGACAGTATCAGTCCACGAAGGATTAATCATTAAATATCCCTAGTCGGTAGTATTATCGAGACAGGACATCGATAATGCGGAATAGGCTAGTATTGCACTTGTGTGCGTTGTGAGGGCACAACGGCGTAGTTCTCATATATATAAGTATTGGATACTTATGCAAGTGCGATAGGAGGTCGTGTTTCACCGATGGTACGGGAAACAGCTTCGCTCTGGATAGACCCCTCGGAATCCCATTGGTATTATGACTATGTGTCTATGGAGGCCGAAATCAAGGTAGGTGTGTATAGTCTTAACCTGAGACTTACAGCGCTAATACTTGCGATAATCGGTAGACTTTGGTCTTGGTGGTACAGGGCTTTAACCGGTTCTGTGTACACCACTTCTGGGTTTATCAGAGAGTCGTAGTGTATTGGGTGTGATGTCAAGACGGAAGTATCACTCTAGTTATAGTGGAGATGATGTCACGCAGGATACGGTATTAGTGCTCTTAAGTGCTGGCCGGCCATCGAGATATTATGACAAGGTCATATATATCCGATTATAGAGACTAGTTACCAGACATCCGACATGTGCTTCGGACGGGGTAGACACTTATCCAGCCCCAGCCCTAGCACGTGACTATCCGATACTGGGCTGATATACGGAATACTACGGTATACTACGCTTGATACAGATCTATATATTCCTGTAAGAATATTTCTGGAGAATTGGGTAGGCATGGCGATTTGCTAGAAGCCAACCTTGTCTTGTAAATCGGTATAAACGTAGTACGAGGTACTTACGTGTTCGGATACTCCGACGACCGTATTTACTGCCAACATATCCGGAGATCTCATGGGTCGCTTCCTGAAGATTCACCGATGATGTATGACTCGCACTATGATTAATCTGGGATTAATTAGTAAGAGAGAAGATTAATTTCTAGAGAGAGAAAATTAATCTGGGATTAATTACAGAGATATTTTATCTCGGATAAAATATCGTTAAAGAGAGAGAACGATTAATGGAATTAATCAATAAAATATATTCGATATATTATTAAATTTGATTAGATTTCGACGCGGAATTGAAATTAGATTTTAATTCGGGCGAACGAATTAATTTAGAATTAATTCGTTAGCGACGTGAATAGTGAATTCGCTAGGCGTAATCATTTAATTACGACGCGACGGAAAATTCGTTAATTTGGAATTAGCGAACCCGAGCCCGAGAGTGATTGCGAGCGCATTCGCATTTCGAATTCGAACGCGGCACGCAAGTCACATCAAGCGTCAAATCGCTAGTCGCATCAATTGTCAAATCACTTATCACTTTGAGTGATGTGACATGACATGTTGTCACTTTATTAAAGTGACTTGATGTGAATAGTGAAAGATGATTATTTGAAAGTTGATAGGACTTGTACCTTTTTGACTTCTGAATTAATTGTTGTGTATAATATTTTTATTCATTTACTTGGTAAATGGAATAAAGATTATATATGTATATACAAAAGCCATTCCTCTCTCTTGGACCATGTGCATTGTTCACGTTTTTGGCTATTCTTGGAACCCCAATCACGTGACTCTCTCCTTGGTCTTTGTTGCTCACGTTTTTTGGCATATTTTTTGTAATTCACGTGTCACTCTCTCATGGTCTTGGCACTTCACGGTTTTAGGGTTTCTTTATGGAGCCAAAAATCGTTCTCTCTCTCTTGGTCTATGACCGTATTTCTTCATCTCTTTTTCAAGTTTTTGGCAAGGCCGAAAATTGCAATAAGAAGATGACAAGTGCTAGCACACCATGGGTTATATTATGGTGATAGGGAAACGAATTTGTGAGCTTGGATTTGATTTTGGAGCTTCAATGGTGGTTCATCCATGGCCGAAAATGGTGGAGTTCAAAACGCCCAAAACCGAGTAGCCCACTGTCAAGGAGAGCTACTGCCGAACTCAATGGAGGACGAAAATGGCTTGTGTTCTTCTTCGCATCAAAACCGACCATTGTGAGTATATTCCGCACCTCCTATGTTGTGTATTCATGCGTTTTCTTGCTTGATTTGTTGATCTTGGGACATATATTAGAACTCAACAAGGGGCATGTGTCTTCTGCGTGGAGTGTAGCGTTGATGTGTTGAAGGAATGCGTGTGGCTGAGGTTTTGTGAGTGAGGGTTCGAGGCATGAGGCAATGAGTTATCTTGTCTGAAAAGAAGGGAGGCGTGAAGTTATTTTTAGGGTTTTTCTGCGTGAGGTGTCTGAGGGAGAAGGAAGGGCGTGAGCCGTTAGAGAGAGGTTAAAGGGGAAATAGATAGTGAAGCTTTAGGGTTTATTTTTGTTTTTGTCTTTGCCGTGAGAGTGGAGAGAGGCCAGCCAAGGCAGTTAGGGTTTGTTGGATGCTTATATAGTGAGAGGGTAGGGTTAGGGTTATGCATGGCTTAAAAAGGAAAGGGATCAAATTAATTTATGTTTAATTTTAATTATTTAAGGCAATGAATTATTTAAATTAGGTGAGTGATTTATTTAATTTTGGATTTGTTTTAATTTAAATATTGAATTTAATTTAATTGGTTATAATTAGTTTTAATTTAATTTAATTTAATTTAAATTTAGTTTAATTTCATTTAATTTGTTTTGTGACATGTTTTAATTATTTAATTTGTGAGATGGGATTTAATGGTTTGGAGTGTTTTAAAATAGAGGTTCCACAAGCGAACCCGAAAGCGAAACAAGTGAGTTAAATCCAACCAAATGCTAATTTCCAACTTTGCCCTTCCGACGTCCGTTTCCCGCGACTTCCGCGACTTAAAAGGTAGTGCCTCAAAAATGAGACTCATCATCGGGTTTTATATGCAAAAATGCAGTGCCTACAGTCACCCCCACTTTGATGGGACTTGTGTAATGTGTAACAGTGACAATCCTATCAAATTTATGCAATGCATTTTCACTTACCTGCCTCGCCAACTGCCACCTGACTTGCTTACTGCTCTGAACTGAATTTGATGATGGCGAGGCGCCTCGACCTCTGGGCTTTATTCCCGAACCACCAAATGTGAACTGTGCTGATGATGCAATGGGCCCTCGACCCTGGGACGCATCCCGGAACTGCAACCGACAACGGGGGCACCTCGACCCAATACCGCTGATAATGTAGGCCTTGCCCTCAAACTGATGATGTAGTGGGCCCTCGACCTTGGGACGCATCCCGGAACTACAACCGACAACGGGGGCACCTCGACCCTGGGCACCACGACCTAACACCGCTGACAATAGGGACCTCACCCTCAATATGATGATGTAGTGGGCACCTCGACCATGGGCACCTCGACCCGGAACTACAACCAACAACGGGGGCACCTCTACCCAACACCGTTGATAATAGAGGCCCACATCAGTATGAGTTTGGGGGCGAGGCCCGCATCAGTATCAGTCTAGGGCGAGGCCCACACCAGTATCAGTCCGGGGGCGAGGCCCACATCAGTATCAATCTGGGGCGAGGCCCACATCAGTATCAGTCCGGGGGCGAGGCCCACATCAGTATCAATCTGGGGCAAGGCCCACATCAGTATGAGTTTGGGGGCGAGGCCCGCATCAGTATCAGTCTGGGGCGTGGCCCATATCAGCATCAATCTGGGGGCAATGACCACACCAGTATCAGTCTGGGGGCGAGGCCCACATCAGTATCAGGTTAGGCCCACAACACCGTTGATACTGATGTGGGCCTCGCCCCTGGACTGATACTGATGTGGGCCTCGCCCCAGATTGATACTGATGTGGGCCTCGCCCCCGGACTGATACTGGTGTGGTCCTCGCCCACAGATTGATGCTGATATGGACCACGCCCCAGACTGATACTGATGCGGGCCTCGCCCCCAAACTCATACTGATGTGGGCCTCGCCCCAGATTGATACTGATGTGGGCCTCGCCCACAGACTCATACTGATGTGGGCCTCGCCCCCAGACTCATACTGATGTGGGCCTCGCCCCAGATTGATACTGATGTGGGCCTCGCCCCCGGACTGATACTGATGTGGGCCTCACCCCAGACTGATACTGATGTGGGCCTCGCCCCGGACTGAAACTGATGTGGGCCTCGCCCCCAGACTGAAACTGATGTAGGCCTCGCCCCAAACTGATACTAATGTGGGCCTCGCCCCAGATTGATGCTGATGTGGGCCTCGCCCCCAGACTGATACTGATGTGGGCCTCGCCCCAAACTGATATGGGCCTCGCCCCAAACTGATACTAATGTGGGCCTCGCCCCAAAGCTGATACTAATGTGGGCCTCGCCCTTGAACTGATATTGACGTGGGCTTCGCCCTAAACTGACACTGATGTGGGCTTCGCCCCCAAGCTGATACTGATGTTGATATGGGCCTCGACCCTGGGACTCATCCCCAAAACTGATACTAACGTGGGCCTCGACCCTAGGACTCATCCCCAAAACTGATACTGATGTGGGCCTCAACCCTGGGACTCATCCCCAAGCTGATACTAATGTCGGCCTCGACCCTAGGACTCATCCCCAAAACTGATACTAACGTGGGCCTCGACCCTGGGACTCATCCCCAAAATTGATACTGATGTGGGCCTCAACCCTGGGACTCATCCCCAAGCTGAAACTAATGTCGGCCTCGACCCCTGCTCCATCCTCAAACTGATACTGTTTTGGGCCTTGCCCCCAGACTGATACTGATATGGGCCTCGCCCCAAACTGATATTGATTTGGGCCTCGCCCCATGCTGATACTGATATAGGCCTCGCCCGCAAGTTGATACTGATACTGATGTGGGCCTCGAGCCCAACCTGATACTGATAATGTGGGCCTTGCCCCCAAGTTGATACTGATACTGATGTGGGCCTCGGCCCCAAACTGATACTAATACTGAAGTGTCTCCTTACCCAGAGTGCCATACCCAACAAAACTGATACTGATGTCTCCGTACCCGAAAGGCCATACCTGGCAAGACTGCCCGGCTTGTTCATTCCCAAACTGTGTTTCCATTCTCGGAGTGCCATTCCCGACTTATTCATTCCCAAACTGTGTTCCATTCTTGGAGTGCCATTCCCGGCTCGTTCATTCCCAAACTGTGTCTCCATTCTCGGAGTGCCATTCCCGGCTTGTTCATTCTCGAACTCTGCTCCATTCTCGAATTACCATTCTCGGCAAAACTGATACTGAACTAAAGTGGGCCTTGCCCTTAGAGTGCCATACTTGGCCAGACTGATTTGAACTAATGTGGGCCTCGCCCCCAGAGTGCTATACCGGCAAGACTGATTCTGATAACGATGTGGGCCTCAACCCTGGGACTCATCCCCGAAACTGATTCATTTCTGAAACTGATTGTACTGTTGCTGCTTCTGATTGGCTTGTGTTTGCCGCTTTTCTTTTTCTTCTTCAAAACCTGTGAATACAAAACAAAACAAACACAAAAAGAATGCAAAAAGTGTTACGTGTATGCCTGCATGCATGAATGAATTTCCTATTCCGTTGGGTTAGGTCTTCCGCCAGTTCTCCAGGTGATTGCACAGTCTTCTCTCTGGTCTCATGGCTCAATTTCCTATTATGTCCCGGATTCACGAGGTGGTAGACTGGTCACTCCCCGTCTTGATTTAGCTTTCTGTTCTCCGCTGTTTGCACTTGTTCAAGATGAACCACATGGTGGGGCCTTCCATATCATCATACTATATCACATGCTACGAAATAGTCCCAATAGTTACACATATTATTGCCCTCAAAGAATGCTCAGTATTGAAACCAGAGAACCTTCAAAACATTCAACGCAACTCAAATCCAAGTCTTTGAATAAATGATCTAAGCCAGACTCAAAGTGTGTGTGTGCAAAGGTTCCTTTGCGGATTCATCCCCAGGTAAGCTAACTCAATGATTTCGTTTCAAAAATCGGGATCGATGGGTCAAACCAACCTAGATGTCTCAATTATGCCTGCAGTTGCTTTTCTGTGCTCAATGTGGTATGGTTTTCTTCTTTCTTTTCCTTTGTCTCTCATTTTTTCTTTTTTTCTTTCTTTTTTTTTCATTTAATTTTTTTTCAACACACCTACCCTTTAAGGTAGCATTTTCCTCATGGTGGTCCTAATACTCGCCCATTGGTAGCTTCACGCTTATCGGTTATAGGCGGTTTATTCTTTTCTTTAGAGACTTTTTCTTTTATTTTCAACCATACCACACATCATAACACAAGCAAGTTAGGATAGACATCTAAGTAAACGGTCATTCACCGACCTACAATCTTTTTCAACTAGTCATCTTGCCAACTACTCAGGTTTTCACCGCTAAGAACCTACAATTAAGTGCTTACGAGTCTAACATAGATCAATTACTCAAAGTATCAGATAAAAACACATCAAGAGTTTATCGTTTCTAAGATTTCACCCTAAAACAAACAATTTCATCATCGGACTTACGTCTAACTATTAAGGACTAAACTACCTTTTTTTTATTTTTCTCTTTTTTTTCTTTTCTCTCTTTTTTTTCTTTCTTTTTTTCTTTTTTTTTGGGCCCACCATGGTCTTTCTATCCTTGCCGTAAAGTTCTCTGTTCCTCGGTTTCCTTTTCCACGATATCCATGTTTGCTAAACTCTTCTTTGACAAATCTTTTTTTTTTTGCTTCTCTAACCCAACAGATATATATGATGGCTTTTAAGACACGGGGAGTTAACATGATGCATGTATGCATGAGATACGTGCAACGTATGTAATATATAAGCCCATTTAAGAATTTTTACACTAGTTGGCCCATTATCATTTTAAAGTATTCAATCACACTATTGCGCGGTGCAAACTTGTCCCAGTTGAAAAGGCCCAACATGTTTACACTTTGTGATAACATGGCTAAAAAACTTCAAATGATAAGAGGCCCAAACATAAAATGGCCCATCGACATTTTAGAAGCTTTTGGCCCAACTGTCAAAGGACACGAACTCATGCCAGTTTAAATGGCCCAACAAGTTCATATCTTTTGACAAAAGGTCCAACTAGATCCAAATGAGGACGGTCCAAAACATCAACATAAAAAAATAATTTCTACTAGTTTTACGACTAAGGTTCAAATTTCGCCAGACTGTAGACAACAGAAACTGATGACTCTGTTATAGGCTCGCGGCCTAGTTGGGAGTACGAAATAACATGGAGTCGCCACCCGGTATGAACCGGGACAAAGATTTAAGGTCGCACTCACCCCTCGCAAGGGAAGACCTCAAACTGTTGGGTTCGGAATGGTCCCTTACTTATGTCATTGTGATGATATGATTTGTGCAATAAACTAACCGAATCTACTCAACACATATGCTCAAAGACAACCTAGATCTAATACGCATCATCAAGATAACTCTTAATCTAAGTTTGCATGCTTGAAAGTAAACCATTAAACGGTAAACACGCAATATAACACAACGAGCATATTGAACCATTAAACCAAAATAAACGAATAACTATTTAAACATAATCATAAACTAACAAAATATCATGCATAAAAGTAACATATCATGCTTTAAACATAAATAACAAACTAAAATAAATCATGCTTTAAATAATAAATAAATAACCTACAAACTATAACATGTTCAAATACAAGTTTGGATGGAACAAAATATTGGTCTCTTAAGTGGTACGTGGCGTTGTATCCCGAGTACAAACCGCACTACAGTCCATTCGGATTCGGCTACGGAATTACGTCCGGGTTTCATCCTATATACCACAAAAGGGAGCGCACATTCTGCCCATCCAACAATCACATCATGCCTCAAACGACTCTCATGTGATAATATTTTTTAAAATAAACAAAATAAACGAAAGATAATAAGTAACAAAGTGCCCTCAGGTCTAACCTCTTTTGTCGTCTCACGAAAGGGCGTTACACGTCCGTTGGAAGGGTGGATGATCCGCAACTCTTTTGATTCACCAACTCAACGTCTTTCCTCGCTGTTTTGCTGTTCGGGCTACGGATTTTACCCCGTTTCGCTGCTGTATTTTAGGTCACTGTTTTGGTTGTTTAGGGGGACTGTTTTTGGCGTTTTTGGAGGGGTATTGGTTGCGGTTTTTGTTGATTTTTAGGGGGGTTTTTGTGCAGTTTTTTTGTACAGTTTTAGGGTGTTTTCAGGACTATTTTGGGGGTTAAATTGGCGTGAAAATCTGGACAGAACAGTGGGGTAAAATGCGGCAGTGGAGGAGGCAGTGAAGTGGACTGTCTTGGGTTAGTTTCGGGACTGATTTGGGGCTGAACTGGGATGGTTTTTTGGGTTGAGGCGTGAAGGCTTGTGTAGTTGGCGAGAGGGCTGTTTTAGGTTATTAGCGTGAAGGTTAGTTGTTGATGCGTGGGGGCTGTTGAGGTTGGCAGGTGGCACTAATGGCGTGAATCTGAGGGGCTAAGTGGAGGCTATGTGAGGGCAAGGTGAAGGCAGGCTAGGCGTTGAGGGGTAGTGGCTTTGTGAAGGGGGGCAAATAGAGTGAGATGTGAAGGCAATCTGTGGCAGGCAGTGAGTGGTTTGTTGTGGTGCTGCGTGAGTGGAATTGGTGGCGAGTTGTAGCTGTTGAACGTGAGAAGAGGCAGGTGTGCGCTGAGTGGAATCAACGTGAGCGTGGGGTATGTCGCTAAAGGCAGTAGGCGTGGTTTGAAGGGGGACGATGTGGTTTGCTAGGTGGCGAGTGTGTGGAGGTAAGGGCAATGGACATGTGGCGCTAAGTGTGTGCAGTTTGAGTGGGTTACGTTGAGGGAGAGTGGTTTTGGCTAGGTGGCGAGAAGGCATATTTTGGGTGTGAGGCAGGTTGCTACGTGAATGAGGGTTCTGTCTTTGTTGAGTGTAAAGGCTTGTGAGGGGCATGTGTCTTCTGCGTGGAGTGTAGCGTTGATGTGTTGAAGGAATACGTGTGGCTGAGGTTTTATGAGTGAGGTTCGAGGCGTGAGGCAATGAGTTATCTTGTCTGAAAAGAAGGGAAGCGTGAAGTTATTTTTAAGGTTTTCTGCGTGAGGTGTCTGAGGGAGAAGGGAGGGCGTGAGCGTTAGAGAGAGGTTAGAGGGGAAAGAGATAGTGAAGCTTTAGGGGTTATTTTGTTTTTCTCTTTTGCCGTTTGAGAGTGGAGAGAGGCCAGCCAAGGCAGTTAGGGTTTGTTGGATGCTTATATAGTGAGAGGGTAGGGTTTAGGTTATGCATGGCTTAAAAATGAAAGGGATCAAATTAATTATGTTTAATTTTAATTATTTAAGGCAATGAATAATTTAAATTAGGTGAGTGATTTATTTAATTTTGGATTTGTTTTAATTTAATTTTTGAATTTAATTTAATTGGTTTTTATTATTAGTTTTAATTTAATTTAATTTAATTTAATTTAGTTTAATTTCATTTAATTTGTTTTGTGACATGTTTTAATTATTTAATTTGTGAGATGTGATTTAATGGTTTGGTGTGTTTTTAAAATAGAGGTCCCACAAGCGAACCCGAAGCGAAACAAGCGAGTTAAATCCGACAAAATGCTAATTTCCAACTTTGCCCTTCCGACGTCCTTTTCCCGCGACTTAAAAGGTAGTGCCTCCAAAATGAGACTCATCATCAGGTTTTATATGCAAAAATGCAGTGCCTACATTTCCCTATCACCTTCGCAAGACTATTGTGTGCTAGCACTTAGGAATTTTTGCCACAAAAATTCCTTAGGTTCTCATTGGCTCACGGTGAAACCAGTGAAGGAAGAAGAAAATTCCGCCCTTTGGGCGTGAAGATGGAGAGAAGAAAGAGAGAGGAGAGTTGTGTGTTAATTGTTGGTGGTTGGCAAAATGTGTATCTAATACACATATTTGATTTTCAAAAATCAAATAAATATATATTATTTTTGCTTTTCCAAAAAGTCAAGGCTTTTAAAGCCAACAACCATTACCAACAACTTCCATCATTATTCACATCACTCATGACAAGTTGTCAAATCACTCAAAGTGACTAGACATCACATCAATCGATTGATTAGTGATCTGACGCTAGATGTGACTTGTGGGCCGTAATTAAGTTCGCAATGCGAGTGCGCCCGCAAACACTCCCGGGCTCGGGTTCGTTAATTCCAAATTACCGAATTAAATAATTATGCCTAGCAAAATCACTATTCATGTCGCTAACGAATTAATTCTAAATTAACTCGTTCGCCCGAATTAAAATCTAATTTCAATTCCTCGACGAAATCCAATTTCGTATAATATATCGAATATATTATTTTATCGATTAATTCCAAATTAATCGTATTCTCTCTTTAATAAATTTTTATCCTAGATAAAATATCTCTGTAATTAATCCCAGATTAATTTTCTCTCTAATTTAATTAATCCCAGATTAATAGAGTGCGAGGCATACGTCATCGGTGAATCTTCGGGAAGCGACCCATGAGATCCTTGGATATGTTGGCAGTAAATCCGGTTGTCGGACTATCCGAACACGTATGTACCTAGTACTACGTTTATATCGATTTACAAGACAAGGTTGGCTTCTAGCAAAGCGCCATGCCTACCCAATTCTCCAGAAATATAATTACAGGAATATGTGATCTATATCAGGCGTAGTATACGTAGTATAGCGTATTTCGATCCAATATCGGATGTCACGTGCAAGGCTTGGGGCTGGAAATGTGTCTGCCCCGTACAAAGCACATATCGGATCTCTGGTAACTAGTCTCTATAATCGGATAAACATGACCTAGTCATAATATCCCGATAGCTGCAACATATAAGGGAACGAGTTACGTATCCTACGTGATCATCATCTCCACTATTACTGGAGTGATACTTCCATCTAGACATCACACCCAATACACTACGATTCTCAATATACCCAGAAGAGGAGTACATAGAACCTGTTAAAGCCCTGGACGACCAAAACCAAAGTACATTGATTGTCGCAAGTATTAGCGGTGCAAGTCTCAGGTTAAGACCAAATACACCAACCCAGATTCGGACTTCCATTGATACATAGTAATACTACCAATGGAATTCCGAGGGGTCTATCCAGAGCGAAGCTGTTTTCCGTACCATCGGTAAAACACAACCTCTTACTACACTTGCATAAGTATCTTATACCCAAATATATGAGAACTATGTCGTTATGCCCTCACAACGCGCACAAGTGTAATACTAGTCTTTTACGCATTATGGATGTCTGATCTCGATAATACTCTGACTAGGGATATTTAATGATTAAACCATCGTGGATTGATACTGTCTCATATCCTCTCAATCCGGAACTAATCATATGGACCTTTCATCATTTATACATCTTGGTGATCTAATCACAAATGATAAAAGAGCAATTTCCTTTGTCACATAGTTAATTTGTACAACAACACCATCATATGTTCAAATAGTGACTATATGGGTCATAATTGTCCAACAGAGTGGACATCAACTCTCCAAGAGTTTGGTCTTGGTTCAACATGTTGTAGTTCATGATGAACCCACTCCAAGTGTCGGGGAGAGACTGTGGGATCAAATCTACTGAAGTCTCAGCCTCGAAGACTATCCCCATCCGTCCGAGTTGCTCAATGTCAGCAATCATCTGTGACACATGGTGCTCAACAGACGTACCCTCTTACATTCGAGCACGGAAGAGCTTCTTCTGCAACTCATATCTTTGAGATCTAAGGTTAGATCGGTGAAGATCGTGCAACTTCGCCATCATCTCATAGGGATCTAATCCCTTGTTTTGAGGACGGAATTACGGAGTCATAACGACAATCATTACCGATTGAGCAGTCGCATTATCATCGCTATGAGTCTTCCAAAGCTCTAGCTCAAGCAACAGATCAGGTCGGGGCTTCGGCCCAAGAGGTCTCTCTATAGGTTAGAGTAACTTCTCGGATCCCAGAACAATTCTAAGATTCATATCCCAGACCTGAAATTTTGTGCCATTAAAGACGTTATCGCCAATGACAATATCCCTAATGCTTAACTTTCATGTCATCTTAACCTCAATAGTCCAACTATTCGATTAACGATGTATAGCTACAGTCTAACTGTTACAAGAACAATAATAATATATTATTCCAACTAATAAAATAATTGATGAAATAATTTGAAAGCGCGTAAAGCTAAGTATTTGAACGAAATTGCAAATTCAATACTAGCCTCCCACTATTTTTCGGCGAGCCTCTAACCCTCTATTGAGTACTCGGGAAACCTAGTTTCCTAGTGGGCTAGGATCCCGTTAAATAACACACAACCTTGACTTTGGCCAACAAGCTGTATGATATTTAACTAGGTAGATCTCTAAGATCAATTGGATCTCATCCAATTCCTAGATCCGATAGGTGGACCTCCAAGTCTGAAACATATATACAATATATATCCAATATATTTTCCTAACATTTTTCCTCTGAATCAACTAAGCTTTGGCTTTGGCACAACAAGCTTAATGATTCCAGTTAAGCGGAACCCATTGACTTTCGAAAGCTTTGTAATTGATGTCGATGGATAAGAAGTGATCTTGACTTTGGCCAACGAATCACAACTTGGATAAGACATACGATATAGAACAAAGCCTTCATGATTCAAACACATCCGCAATGGACAAAGGTCTTGACTTTGGCCAACAAACCAGTGCCAATCTTGGATCTTGAGTAAGAATCACTCAATGGAAGGAAAACGCTTAATATTTATTGAGGGTTTTTCGCGTAAATTGGCAACCAATTTATTATCTTTGTTAGGTCTCATCATACACCCTTAAGCATGAATTCTAAAAGCATAATAAGGCACGGAAAGAAATTAATAATGATATGCGGATGGATATCTCACAGATTGTTCCTAGAACAAATCACTCCATTTCCTCTCCTCGGCTAGCACTATTCTTACTTCAACCCAATTACATAATACAATTAAAGAAACCTCATTAACATTGAGGGGAATTAGGTGAGAAGAGAAATACAAAGAATTCATAGAGATAAGGCTGGACACGCAGGTCCATTTTAATAAATTCTAAATTTACAACAATGTCCAAAATTGACCTTTCCCTTCTAATATCCATCCGATATACATTATTCATTCAACACATCTATGTATTCACACAAATCATGTTATTCAATCAATCTAATACAATTAATTAATCTTGAATAAAGTGATCATGTAATGTTCAAACAACGATTTGATTTTGCGCAAGTCCAACTCTTGAATTATATCGAACTACAATTTAAATCTAATTTAATTTGTATTCAATACTAATTCCATATTTAATTCCAAATTAAATAACTACACTTTTTAATGTGCCTTTAAGACTTAGATTCCAAATCTAATCTAAATGGGTCTCAAAGCCCAATTAACATCTAATGTAGTTTAATTAAAGTCCAATAGGCTTTCAATTAATTTCTTAAGGCATGGACTTTGGTCAATATGGGTCATACCCAAATACCAAAGCCCAATTAAGGAATCACCCTATTTGCCAAGAAACCAATTTCGGCCCATAAGGCCCAATTAAACATAAAAAGCCCATAAATCATATTTGGACTTAATGGAATGATTTAGGCCCAATTTGGATCCAATCCAATTGACCTAAACCAACTTGGCCAAACCAAGTCCATTAGGCCCAAATACAACATTATAAGCCCAATTCTAAATCAAGCCCAACTAATTAAATTTTAATTTTCCAAATTTCAAAATTCAATTAATTAAAGTGTATTACATCAATTAATTATCTAAATTAATATTTCCAAAATACTAATTTAATCAATTAATCATGTATTAATTTCTTCAACTCATGTCCAAGATTTTGTAACAAAAAATCATCTCATTTCATGCTCCATAGCTCAAGGCATTTTTGGGGTTTTTACATTCGATTCTGATTTCAATACGATTGAATCTTAAATCAATATAACCATGTCTTTAAACTTATCCAATGATCAAAAAACAAAAATACCATGACATTTAGGGCTACTATGCATTTAGCCAAGCCAACATTTTGGGCAAAAATTGATCCAATTAAATTTTCATCAAATTGATCATCCATAACTCTAAGTTATCATCATTCAAGCATACTCAATCAATCAATTTTATCAAATCATGCTCAAATCAAATTTACCCTAATTTTACCCTAATCATTTTTCATGCTCAAATTAGGCTCCATGATACCATTGTTGGGTTTCTAAGGCATTCCTAAGATCATATTTAAGCATAAAAACATGTGAATATAAAAGGAGATATGGCGGAATCATACTCACTTTGAACGGTTGTTGGATGTGTTGATATCAAAAATTTATCCTTGAAGTTTTCGGCCAAGGTGTCCCTTTTGTGTTGATTCCAAGCTCAAAGGTGGGTTTCCCTAACACCTTGAATGATCCTTGAAGTGTGCTAGCAAGTGAAGAAAGAAAATAATTTTCTTTGTTCTTCAATGGAGGCTCACGATTTTTGGCCTTGAGAGAGAGAGAGTTTTTAATTTTTGTATTTTGTTTTTCCAAAAAACGTATGCCAAAATCATTTACAATATTTGGTAATAGCTTTTCCAAAAAGAAAAATGCAAAAGGGAGGGAAAATGGCATTCAATGCCCTCAACAACCACCATCATGAATAGTGACTGGTTCTCATTCACCAAAAGGTGACTTGACATCCACTACTAAAGTGAAATGCGATGTGACGAGCGATGTGACTTGTGGCCGCACTTGATTTAAAATCGGAGTGGCCTCGCAAACACATTCCGGGCTCGGGTTCGTTAATTCCGAATTAACGAATTTTCCGTTGCGACGTAATTAAAAGAAATTTAATTAAATAATAATGCCAAGCAAAATTACTATTCACGTCGCTGGCGAATTAATTCTAAATTAATTCGTTAGCCCGAATTAAAAGCCAATTTTAATTCCGCGTCGAAATCTAATTTCGTTCAATATATCGAACATATTACTTTAACGATTAATTTTAAATTAATCGTTCTCTCTCTTCAAAAAGTATTTTATCCCAGATAAAATCTCTCCGTAATTAATCCCAGATTAATTAAGTTCGAATCATTCGTCATCGGTGAATCTTCGGGAAGCGACCCATGAGATCCCTGGATATATTGGCAGTAAATCTGGTCGTCGGACTATCGGAACACGTACGTACCTCGTACTACGTTTTTACCGATTTACGAGACATGGTTGGCTTCTAGCAAAGCACCGTGCCTACCCAATTCTCCAGAAATATTCTTAATGGAATATATAATCTATATCAGGCGTAGTATACGTAGTATTGCGTATTACGATCCAGTATCGGATGTCACATGCAAGGTCTGGGGCTGGAACAGAGTCTGCCCCGTACGAAACATATATCGGATTACAAGCAACTAGTCTTTTTAATTAGATAATCATGACCTTGTCATATTATCCCGATGGTTGCAACCATTTAGAGTGTTGGACAATTATGACCCATAACGTCACTATTTGTACAGATAATGGTGTTGTTGTACAAATTAACTATGTGACAAAGGAGATTGCACTCTTATCATTTGTGAATAGATCACCTAGATGTATAAATGATGAGAGGTCCCTATGATTTGTTCCTGGACGGAGAATGATATGAGACAGTATCAGTCCACGAAGGATAAATCATTAAATATCCCTAGTCAGAGCATTGTCGAGATTGGACATCGATAAATACGCAAAAGACTAGTATTACACTTGTGCGCGTTGTGAGGGCACAACGTCATAGTTCTCATATATTTGGGTATAGGATACTCATGAAAGTGTAATAGGTGGTTGTGTTTTACCGATGGTACCGGAAACAGCTTCGCTCTGGATAGACCCCCTCAGAATTCCATTGGTAGTATGACTATGTGTCTATGGAAGTCCGAAATCAGGGTAGGTGTATTTGGTCTTAACCTGAGACTTGCACCGCTAATACTTGCGACAATCAATATACTTTGGTTGAGGTCGTCCAGGGCTTTAACAGGTTCTGTGTACGCCAATGCTGGGTATATTGAGAATCGTAGTGTGTTGGGTGTGATGTTAAGACGGAAGAGTCACTCCAGTCATATGGAGATGATGGTCACGTAGGATAGGGTGTAGTTCTCTTAAGTACTGCAGTCATCGGGATAATATGACTAGGTCATAGTTATCCGATATAAAGACTAGTTACCAGACATCAGACATGTGCTTCGTACGGGGTAGACACAATTCCAGCCCCAGGCCTAGCACGTGATCATCAAATACTGGATCGAAATACGCAATACCACGTATACTACGCCTGATATAGATCGCTTATTCCTGTAAGCATGTTTCTGGAGAATTGGGTAGGCATGGCGCTTTACTAGAATCCAACCTTGTCTTGTGAATCGGAGTAAACGTAGTACTAGGTACTTACGTGTTCGGATAGTCCGACGACTCGATTTACTACCAACATATGTGGAGATCTCATGGGTTGCTTCCCGAAGATTCACCGATGACGTATGACTCGCACTTTAATTAATCTGGGATTAATTTAATGAGAGAGAAAATTAATCTGGGATTAATTACGGAGATATTTTATATGGGATAAAATATCGATTAAGAGAGAGAACGATTAATTTGGAATTAATCGATAAAATAATATTTTTGATATATTATACAAAATTAGATTTTGACGCGGAATTAAAATTAGATTTTAATTCGGGCGAACGAATTAATTTAGAATTAATTCATTAGCGACGTGAATAGTGATTTTGCTAGGCGTAATCATTTAATTACGACGCAACGGAAAATTCATTAATTTGGAATTAGCGAACCCGAGCCTGGGATTGTTTGTGAGCACATTCGTATTTCGAATTCGAGTGCGGCACGTAAGTCAAATCAAGCGTCAAATCGCAAATCACATCAATCGTCAAATCACATGTCACTTTGAGTGATGTGACATTTGATTGATTGATGTGAGTTGATGTGAGGTGATTGAAAGGTATTAAATGCTTAGCTTTTATGAAATTGTAAAAAGGTAAATGGTTTATTAAATTTTGGAAAATATATAAACCTTTTACAATTTTTCTTTTTCCTTGATCTCTCTCTCTATTTCACGGTATTAGGCTTTTGGAGCCAAAACTCTCTTCTCTTTCCTCTCTTCTTCTTCACGTTTCTTCTTTGGTTTTGTAGCAAAACCGTGAGTCCAAGAGGAGAAAGACTTGATTTTGTTGCAAGATCAAGGTGCTAGCACACTCTAGGAGGCATACCAAGGTGATAGGGAAGTGAGTTTGTGAGCATGGAAGTTTGACACAAGCTTGGAGCTTCAAAGGACATCAATGGCCGTATCTTGGAGGAGCCAAATGGTGGACTGCCGTTAGACCCACTACCACTGCCGAGCAATGAGAGGGCTGTTCGTACATCATCTTCGTAGCATCTTAACCGATCAATGTGAGTTATTTCGCACCTCCTATGATTGTATTTACACTTGTTTCATGCTTAATTTATGATCTTGGGAAGCTTAGAGCAAACCAACATAGAGTACCAGTTCTGTATCCCTGCGTGATCATCATCTCCATATGACTGAAGTGATACTTCCATCTTGACATCACACCCAATACACTACGATTCTCAATAAACCCAGAAAAGGCGTACACAGAACCTGTTAAAGTCCTGGATGACCAAAACCAAAGCGTATTGATTGTCGCAAGTACTAGCGATGCAAGTCTCAGCTTAAGACCAAATACACCTACCTTGATGCGGATTCCCATAGACACATAGTCATACTACCAATGGGATTCTGCGGGGTCTATCTAGAGCGAAACTGTTTCCGTACCATCGGTAAACACAACCTCCTATTGCACTTGCATAAGTATCCAATAGTTAAATATATGAGAACTATGACGTTACGCTTCCATAACACGCACAAGTACAATACTAGTCTATTTCGCATTATCGATGTCCAGTCTCGATAATACTACGACTAGGGATATTTAATGATTAAACTTTATAGATTGATATTGTCTCATATCTTATAATCCGGAACTAATCATAAGGACTTTTATCATTTAGATATATTTAAGTAATCAAATTACAAAATGATAAAATGTAATTTCCATTACTACATAATTAATTTGTACAAAAACCACAATGTCTTTTACAAATAGTGACGCTATAGGTCATAATTGTCTAACAGCCACTTGTTTTCTGTCCATTTCCTGTCTCTGATCTCCAGATCAAATTCTTGCAGTAGAAGTATCCAACGGATCAATCTGGGTTCGGCATCTTTCTTTGCGATCAAGTATTTGATTGTTGAATGATCTGTGTAGACCACCACTTTGGGACCCAGCAGATAAGAGCGGAATTTGTCAAAAGCGTACATAACTGCGAGCAACTCTTTTTCAGTGGTTGTGTTGTTGAGTTGAGCTTCATTCAGAGTTTTGCTGGAATAGTAAATGGTGTGGAAAACAGTTACTTTGCGTTGTCCCAAAACTGCATCTACAGCAAAATCACTAGCATCGCACATCACCTCAAATGGAAGGGTCCAATCTGGTGCTGCAATGATAGAGGGAGAGACCAGCTTCTGTTTCAGGATCTCAAAAGCTTCCTGGCATTCTTTGGTGAAGTTGAAAGGCACGTCCTTCTCCAGAAGATTGCACGGAGGTTTAGTAATCTTGGAAAAGTCTTTGATAAATCTCCTGTAAAAGCCTGCATGTCCGAGAAAGCTCTGAATCCCTTTGACTGATGTTGGTGGAGGTAATTTTTCAATTGTCTCAATCTTTGCTTTGTCTACCTCGATTCCCTTTTGTGAGATCTGATGTCCCAGAACAATGCCTTCATGTACCATGAAGTGGCATTTCTCCTAATTGAGTACAAGGTTGGTATCTTCGCATCTTTGTAACACATGTTCCAGATTTTGCAAGCAGTGGTTGAAAGAGTCTCCAAGCACAGAGAAATCATCCATGAAAGCCGCCATACTTTGTTCCAGCATGTCTGAGAAGATGGCCATCATACAACATTGAAATGTGGTTGGAGCATTACATAATTCAAATGGCATCCTGCAGAAAGCAAAAGTGCCATACAGACATGTAAATGTGGTTTTCTCCTGATCTTTTAGGGTGATGGCAATCTGATTATACCCCAAGTATCCATCCAGAAACCAATAGAACTCATGTCCTGCCAGTTTGTCTAGCATCTGGTCAATGAATGGCAGCGGAAAATGGTCATTCCTTGTTGCTTTGTTCAGCTTCCGGTAGTCCATGCATAATCTCCATCCAGTCACTGTTCTTATTGGAATCAGCTCATTCTTTTTATTTGTGACTACAGTAATTCCTCTTTTCTTTGGCACACACTGCATAGGTGTAGGACACAGAAATCAACGATGCAGTCCGAGGCTCGCGGCCCGGTGGGAGTACAGAATAGCCCGCGGGGGAACTAAACCAGAGAAATAAAAATAGAGTCGCCACCCGGTGAGAACCGGGAAAATGATTCAAGGCCGCACTCGCCCCTCGCAAGGGAAGACCTCAAACCATTGGGTTCGGAATGGTCCCTTAATTATGCCACTTGTAGTGAAAGGATTTATGCAATAGTACAACCAAATCTCATGCAACACATACCAGATAATTCAAGAAACATGCAAGTTTGCACACCCATAATCGTAAATGAAAGAAATGAAGGCAAAGTACATAATCCATGAACGTATTGAACAATAAAGTCCAATAATGTAACTAATAACAACTATAAAGGCATTGATAATAAAAGCGAGCACACAATCTAATGAACATATCGAATAAATAAATGCGGAAAATATAAGTAAACAATAACAATAAAGGCATAAATATTAAATAGAGCTAACTAAGCATATGATGGGGAAGAGAATGACTAATGGAACAAACATGTATGATAAAGGAATTTGTCCAGGGTGTGCGCGTTCGTGTAGCGTTCGTAAACGCGTTCGAACGGTAAATAGAATCCAAGCATTCGAGTAGCGTTTGATAACACGTTCGAACGATAAACAGAATGTTCGCGTTCGTATAGCATTTGATAACGCGTTCGAACGGGATGAGACCTGATGCATGATAAAATAAAATGCATGCGCGTTCGACTAGTGTTTTGAGACGCGTTCGAATGGAAATAAGACAGAATGCATACGTTCATGTAGCGTTCGTAAATGCGTTCAAACGGAATGAGGCAGGATGCATACCTTCATGTAGCGTTTGAAAATACGTTCGAACGAGATTGCCAAAATGGCATCTGAAATGACATATACACATGTATGGGTGAAAAAATACACAATGTAGGACCTCGTGTGGCCGATGGAACACATTTCACATTCAATCGGGTGCACCTCGTCCAGCGCGGTAAAACATCGTGGAAAAGGTAGCCTTTAGGCATTTCCTTCGAATAGAGAACCTTTAATCCACCCTAGTTAGCCCATGCGCACAAGAATGCAATACATGCGTAAATAAAGCAATGATATGTAAAGGGTAAATGACATAATAAAGGCGCGGGAAAACATCGTGGTAAAGGTAGCCTTCAGGCATTTCCCTCGAATATAGGACCTTTAATCCACCCTAGTTAGCCCATGCGCATTATATTACAATGCATATAAAATAAAGACAACAATAATATAGGACCTCGTATGCTCGATTAAACATATCTCACATTCAATCAAACATACTTCGTCCGGCGCGGTAAAACATCGTGGCAAAGGTAGCCCTTGGGCTTTTTATCTCTCAAAATGGAGGACCTTTAATCCAACTTGATTTGCCCATGCGCACTATATCATCATGCATAAATAAGTAACATGCAGAAAGTAATAACATACTAATGACTAAACCATGCTTGAAAAATAAATAACATACTAGCAACCCAATCATGCTCGAATACAAGTGTAGGCATTGCATTTTTACATATCAGCCCGATGATGAGTCTCGTATGGAGAAACTACCTCTTTAGTTGTGAATGACGCGGGAAACGGACGTTGGAAGGGTAAAGTTGGAAATTAGCATTTTGTCAGAGTTAACTCGCTTGTTTCGCTTCGGGTTTGCTTGTTGGACCTCTGTTTTAAAACACACCAAACCCATTAAAACACATCTCACAAATTAAATTAAAACATTTAAAATACATGTCACAAATTAAATTAAAAACCAATTAAATTAAAATTAAATTAAATTAAATTAAATCACATTCACCAATTAAATTAAACTTGAAATTAAATTAAATTAAATTCTAATTAAATTAAATTCTTAATTTAAATAAAGCACATTCCTAATTTAATTAAATCACCTTCCTAAATTAAATTAAATCCCTTTCCTAAAATATATAAATCACTTCCTCAAATTAAAAGATTTCCTTATCACATACTAAATTAAAAGATATCCCCAATTATTACACAATCTCCATTTCCTACCCAAACAAGGTAAAACCCATCCCTTAGCCTATAAAAAGAACCATTCACCCCCTTACCAAACCCAGGCTGGCTGGCTCATCCTCACAAAAATCACAAAGTCTCTCACGCCATTGCTTACACACGTTCACAGCCTGCACTTCCTATTCACGAAAGACTCTCACCCTCACGTTAATCAACCACGCCAGCCACAAGCCCATTTCCACAGCACCTTCACCCACTCACGTAATCCTTAGCCTCATTCACGGCACCCACTAGTACAAGCATCAAAAACCCTACACGCCACTAGCCTCAAAAACTCCATCACGCCCCCTGCCCCATTAGCCTGCCAACAAACGCCCCTTGCCTTTACTCACCTAGCTCACACACGCAAGAAGCCCTTCAACGCCAGCCCCTTCACCCATTCACAACTAACGCCACAAAGCCCACTCACGTCCTCACACCTTGCCCTCAACTCACGCAAGCCACGTCCCTCACACACTCTCTCGCCTCCAGTCAATCACCCTTCCAACGGACGTAAATAGCAGCGAAATGGAGTAAAAGCAGCAGCCCGAACAGTAAAACAGCGAAGAAAGACGTTGAGTTGGTGAACCAAAAGAGTTGCGGATCATTCACCCTTCCAACGGACGTGTAACGCCCTTTCGTGAGACAACAAAAGAGGTTAGACCTGAGGGCACCTTCTTACTTATCTTCTTTCGTTTTATTTTATTTATTTTAAAATATTATTGCATGAGAGTCGTTTGAGGCATGATGTGATTGTTGGATGAGCGGGATGTGTGTTCCCTTTTGTGGTATATCGGATGGAAACCCGGACGTAAATTCCGTAGCCGATTCCGAATGGATGGTATTGCGGTCTGCACTCGGGATACAACGCCACGTACCACTTAAGATACACATATCTCGTCTCATCCAAATTTGTATTTGAGCATGTTGTAGTTCTATGCCGTTTATTTATTATTTTAAGCATGATTTAATTTAGTCTTGTTATTCAATTTTCAAAGCATGATTGTGTTATTTAGGCATGTTGTTTCTTCATTCTTTATGCATGATGTTTCATTTAGTTTATGTTTATGTTTAATTAGTTATTTGTTTACTTTGGTTTAATGGTTCAATATGCTTGTTGTGTTATATTGCGTGGAGTTATTTGGATGAAAGCATGTTAGATCTAAGTACCCTTGAGCATGAATGTTGAATAGATTCGGTTAGTTTATTGCACAAATCATATCATCACAAGTGACATAAGTAAGAGACCAATCCAAACCCAACGGTTTGAGGTCTTCCCTTGCGAGGGGTGAGTGCGGCCTTAAACCTTTGTCCCGGTTCACACCGGGTGGCGACTCCATGTTATTTTGTACTCCCAACTAGGCCGCGAGCCTAGAACAGTGTCGCCCAGATTCTGTTGTCTATGTTGGACAAAATGACCCATAGCGTCACTATTTGTACAGATCACGGTGTTGTTGTACAAATTAACTATGTGACAAGGAAATTGCACTCTCATCATTTGTGATTAGATCACCATAAATGTATAAATGAAGAGAGGTCCATATGATTAGTTCCTGGATTGAGAATGATATGAGACAGTATCAATCCCCGAAGGATTAATCATTAAATATCTCTAGCCGGAGTATTATCGAGACAGGACATCGATAATGCGGAATAGGCTAGTATTGCACTTGTGCGAGTTGTGAGGGCACAACGGCATAGTTCTCATATATATAAGTATTGGATACTTATGCAAGTGCGATAGGAGGTCGTGTTTCACCGATGGTACGGGAAACAGCTTCGCTCTGGATAGACCCCTCGGAATCCCATTGGTATTATGACTATGTGTCTATTGAGGCCGAAATCAGGGTAGGTGTGTATAGTCTTAACCTGAGACTTGCTTCGCTAATACTTACGATAATCGATAGACTTTGGTCTTGGAGGTACAGGGCTTTAATCGGTTCTGCGTACACCACTTCTGGGTTTATCAGAGAGTCGTAGTGTATTGGGTGTGATGTCAAGACGGAAGTATCACTTCAGTTATAGTGGAGATGATGTCACGCAGGATATGGTATTAGTGCTCTTATGTTGCGCAACCATCAGGATATTGTGACCAGGTCATGAATATCCGATTATAGAGACTAGTTACCAGACATCCGACATGTGCTTCGGACGGGGCATACACTTATCCAGCCCCAGCCCTAGCACGTGACTATCTGATACTGGGCCGATATACACAATACTACGGTATACTACGCTTGATACAGATCTATATATTCCTGTAAGAATATTTCTGGAGAATTGGGTAGGCATGGCGCTTTGCTAGAAGCCACCTTGTCTTGTAAATCGGTATAAACGTAGTACGAGGGCTTACGTGTTCGGATAATCCGACGACCGTTTTACTGCCAACATATCCGGAGATCTCATGGGTCGCTTCCTGAAGATTCACCGATGATGTATAACTCGCACTTTAATTAATATAGGATTAATTATAAGAGAGAGAAAATTAATCTGGGATTAATTGCGGAGATATTTTATCTGGGATAAAATATTAATTAAAGAGAGAGAACGATTAATTTGGAATTAATCGATAAAATAATATATTTGATATATTATTAGAAATTGGATTTCGACGCGGAATTAAAATTAGATTTTAATTCGGGCGAACGAATTAATTTAGAATTAATTCGTTAGCGACGTGAATAGTGATTTCGCTAGGCGTAATCATTTAATTACGACGCGACGGAAAATTCGTTAATTTGGAATTAGCGAACCCGAGCCCGGGAGTGATTGCGAGCGCATTCGCATTTCGAATTCGAGCGCGGCACGCAAGTCACATCAAGCGTCAAATCGCTAGTCGCATCAATTGTCAAATCACTTGTCACTTTGAGTGATGTGATGTGACATGACATGTTGTCACTTTATTAAAGTGACTTGATGTGAAAAAGTGATAGATGATTGAAAAGCACCTTTTGCCTTTTTGAAAAGTAAAATGAATTGTGCAATAAAGAAATAAAAAGTTGTAAATGGCTTTAATAATTTTCTTGGAAAATATAAAAGCTTTTACACTTTTCTCTCTCTCATTTTTATCATTCACGGTTTTAGGCTTTTGGAGCCAAAAACCCTTCATCCTCTCTCACGGTCCTCTCCAAGACCGATTCTTCATCCTTTTCTTCTGGGTTTGACCGAAATGGAGAAGCAAGGAAGATGAACAAGTGCTAGCACACCTTGGGTTATATTATGGTGATAGGGAAACAAATTTTGTGAGCATGGAAAGCTTGAAGCTTGGAGCTTCAATGGTGACATCCATGGCCGAATGAACAAGGAGGAAGACACCCCCACAACCGTGCAGTCTACTGTCACAGAAGCTCACTGCCGAGCTGCACAAATGAAGAAAAAACGCATCTTGTACTTCGCAATAAAACCGATCAATGTGAGTTATGTTTCCGCCTTACTCTTTGATGTGTTCATACTCGTTTTTATGCATGGTTTGTTGATCTTGGGACTTGATTGAAACCCTACAATGGTATCTTGAGCTATTGGTTGCATAAAAACGAATTAGGGTTCTTGAGCAAATTTTGGGCTTTTTGATTTAAGCATGATTTTAACAAATTGTTTGTTTAAGAATGCTTGTATATGATTTAATTTGAGTTATATGTAATCAATTTGATAAAAAATTAATTGGATTGATTTTCCCCAATTGCTTAATGTTGGCCAAAACTTTAAATTTGGGTAAATGTTTGTTGAGCATGATTTGAATGAATTGATTGTTTAAGTATGCTTATAACATGTTTAATTTCATTTTGGTTGGACCAATTTGTTGAAAATTGATTTGGAATTATTTTCCCCAAATTTCATGAGTTGGCCGAATGTATTGATGTATTTTGGATTCTTGGAATTTTGGATTTTTGATTCATTTGATGAGTTGGAATCTATTAGGTTGATGTTTAATTTGAATCGAATTGGATTGGATTTCGAATTGACAAAAAAAAACCCCAAAATTTTACCTTGGCCCAATGGTTTATTGCCCTAATGTCTTGGTATTTTTTGATTTGTGACATTGGATGTGTATGAAATCATTTAGGATGTTGATTTTAATGTCGATTGTAGGTTCGATTGGATTGAAACCAAATCGGACACAAAATCCCTCCTTGGCCGAGAGCTTTGAAGCATGTAAATGGGTTTGATTTTTAATTTTGTGTGTTGGACATATAATGAATTGAGTATGATTAATTGGACTAATTTAGTGTTTTGGAAATGTTGATTTAGTTGATTAATCATGTAATGCACTTTAGGTAATTAATTGCGGAATTGGATTCATGAAATTTAATTATTTAGGCTTAAATTGGATTTGGGCTCTAATGTTGTAATTGGGCCTGTTGGGCTTGATTTTTTCAAGTTGGGTTTAGGCCAAATGGATTGGATCCAATTGGGCCCAAAACCTAACCATAAAGCCCAAATGCGACTAATGAACCTTTAACATTTAATTGGGCCTAATGGGCCTAAATTAATTTATGGGCTTATGGGGTAAATCCCGGATCGGACTTTGGTTGCGGGTTTGACCCGAGTTAACCAAAAGTCCACGCCTCAAGAAATTAATCAAAAGCCCATTGGACTTTAATTAAATTAATATTGGATATTAATCGGGTTTTGAGACCCGTAACGATTAAATTTGGAATTTAAGTCGTAAAGGTTTATTTTATAAAGTGTAATATTTAATTTGGAATTAAATAATGAATTAGAATTAAATACGTATTAAATTGGATTTAATCATGTAATTTAATTTAATTAGTAGAAATCGTACTTTGAGTACGTGTTCGCAATACGAGTTTGACTCGAACAAAATCAAATCTTTGTTTGAACATTGGATGATCACTAATTATCAAGATTAATTAATTTGATTGATTGATTGATAACATGCTTGTATGAATACATAGTTGTGATGATTAAATAATGTATATCGGATGGATATTAGCCGGGTGGGGCGATTTTGGAAATTGTAATAAATTTGATTTATTAAATTGGACCTGCGTGTCCAGCCTTATCTCCTATTTCTTTGTATTCTCTTCTCACCTATTCCCCTCTATGTATATGAGGTTTCTTTAGAAGTGTAGTGTAACGGGTAGAAGAAATATTTGTGCTAGCGGGAGAGAGAAAGTGAGAGATTTGATCTAGGATCAATGTGTAAAATATCCATCCGCATATCATTATTATTTTACATATGCGCTTTATTATGTGTTTAGAATGCATGTTTAAGGGTGTATGATGATGAGACCTTAACAAAGATAATTAAAATTGGTAGCCAATTTGCACGCGAAAAACCCTCATAAAAAAAAAGCGTTTATTTTCCTTCCATTGAGTGATTCTTACTCAAGATCCGAGATTGGCAGGGGTTGTTGGCCAAAGTCAAGCCCTTGTCCGTCGAAGATGTGTTTTTAATCACGAGGCTTTGTTCCATATCGGTGTCGTGTCCAAGTTGTGGTTTGTTGGCCAAAGTCAAGACCACTTCTTGTCCATTGACATTGATTACGAAGCTTCCATGTCAATGGGTCCGCGCTTGACTGGGATCACTAGGTTTGTTGTGCCAAAGCCAAGGCCTAGTTGATCAGAGGAAAAAGGTTAGGTAATACATTGGATGTATTGGCATATATAAGATATATGTTTAGGATTTGGATATCCGCCTACTAGATCTAGAATTTGGATGAGATCCAATTGATCTTCGAGATCTACCTAGTTAATTATCATACAATTTGTTGGCCAAAGTCAAGATTGTGTGATATTTAACGGGATCCTAGCCCACTAGGAAACACGGTTTCCCGAGTACTCGACAGAGGGTTAGAGGCTCGACGAAAAATAGTGGGAGGCAAGAATTGAATTTGCAATACTCGTTCAATTACTCGCCATACGCGCTCATTTAAATTATTTCGTCGTAATATTAAATGTTAGTTGGACTAATATTTAAATTGTTGTTTTAATAAACAGTTGGACTGTATTATACTTGATTATATATAATTGGATTATATTAATCAATATATTTGAATTAATTAATTTCAGTTTACAGTTGATTTTATAATTGGATTATAGTATCAATGTAATTGAGGTTAATTAATTTGGATTATATTTGATTATATAGTTGGACTATTATAATCATTATATATATATAGTACCACTAATCGTTGATTAAATAGTTGGACTATTGTAATCAAGATAAAATTGAAAAGTTGGATATTTAAAATATAATCTGGGATTAAAATATTTTAAATGATTTAATTGGGAATAAATAATAGGTTACTTTATTTGATAAAATAACTTATTATACCTTAAGCCCAAAATTAAGCAAAATAAGTAGAGCATAAAATCTTTGGAAGATTTATGTGATGATGACTTTAATGCTTAATTTAATATACTTGTCATAAATCTAATTTTAGATTTAAGAAGTATTAAAATTGCAATTTATAATTCTTGGAGAATTAATTGACTATTCTAGGGGAGATAAGTCAAAGTTGCAATTGGGCATGTAGCACGAGGTGCACATCGTTTCGATATTCTAAAAACCCAAGGCTTGGCCTAAGGTTTCAAAATATTGAAAAGATAATTGACATATCCCAAAGTGACTACCATTGGATATGGCAAGACACGAAGGAATTAAAGAAAGGGCAAGGCTCTTACTTTGAAAATGTTTGTCTTAGTTATGTTCACAGCTAGTATTGAAATTAGATTTTAAATACTTAGTGTGGTACATACAATATATGTATTGATGTTCAGAATCTGCTTTGAGCAGGATACTGACTTCAAGCTGAGATTGCTCTGCGAATCGGAAACGGGACGAAAGTCGCTGTTTCGACCGTAGATACCTAAGTTTAGGAACTACCCTTCGGTGTGTACTTAAATTAGGAACTGTTATAATGTAACTAGTTTGACTAGAGACATTATCTCTATATCAGTGTTTAATCCGTTGCGGATAAAACCTTTATATTATAGAACACTAAGTGTTTTATTATATAAAGATGATACTGAGATAAATACATTAGATGTAAATAACAGAATTTATATTTTGAATATAAATAAAATCTCAAACATATAAAATGACAAATAAATAGCTCAAATTGATTTGATCAATAGAGACTTATTTGTGGCATTGTTGTCTAGGACACAATTTAACGAGACTCGTATATCCACACTTTTGAAGAGTGGGTACTAGGACTGATTTGACTATTCAAATAAGGTCTGCGAATCTAGTTTATTAGGTAAAGTACCTAAAATACTATTTACTTGGTAATAGTAAAAGGGCCACCGATCTGTTAGCCCTATTCATGGTGAAGTAGTGGGCCCATATCTAGCTAGGCTAGATGTGAACATGAATATTTCGTGACCTTAACGGATGTGGCATCACGTTATGGTTATGTGTTTCTTTTGAAGAACACAAATCAGAAACTTTTAGAGTTTCGACACGAAGTAAATAAACAGATCGGCTATAGTATTATTCCGCCAAAGACCGTAATGGAAAATACTTAAGCAGTAAGTTTCGTATATACTTGAAAGAGTATAGTATTCTTTCAAATGAGGACTCCTCCCGGAACACGTCAAAGTGACGGTGTGTCCGAACGGATTAACCGAATCATGTTAGACATGATAAGGCTAATCATGAGTCGCTCTGCTGAGCTACTGTTTCCTTCAATAGGATATTACTAACAGTGCAAAACTTATTTAGAATAAGGTTCCATATAAATCTGTTTGACAGATATCATATAGGATATGAACATGGAAGAAACAAGGTTTCTCATTCCTGATAATTTGGGTATGCTAGGCATAACGTTTGGATGATACCAAACTTAGGACCCAAATTGGATAAGTGCCAATATAGGTTATCCTAAGGGAAACCATAAGTATAGTACTTATAAATCTCACATGAGAACAATGTGATTGTTGCTCACCATGCGGTTTTCCTGAGAGGAATACCGATATGCAGTGGTCAGTGGGAGGATAGTGATACTCGATGAAAATCGGAGTAATACTGTTCAAGGCACGAAGTCCTTAATGGAACACAAATAGTTCATCTAATGATGAATCTATACCATTAATCTTCGAATACACAAGAACTGAGTAGATCAGATAGAGTCAGAAAACAACCTGGGTATGGGTTTCTGATCTCACCTCATAAAGATGTTAATCTTTTAAGGTATACCAACTGATTACGTTTGAGGAAGTGATACGAGGTATCGACTCCCTATTATGGCAAAGTGCCATGAGTCCGAAATGGATTCCATGTATAACAACTATTTTGGATATTAGTTGTTGTACCACAAGGCATTGTGCCTATTGGTACATTAAACGTCTTCAAGGAAGACATACATGGAAGGCAACATACCAACGTACAAAGCTGGGCTTTTGACGGAAAGGTATCGTTATCAACATTGTGTTAATAACGGTTCAACCTTTTACCTGTTGCCATGGTAAATCCATTTTGAAGATGCTTGTTGATAACTGCATATTTCATTTATGAAATGTGTCAGTTGCAGATCAAAATCGCTTTCCTGAAAAGGAAACCTTTTGGAGGATGCTTACAACATCCTAACGATTTTGTATAACCGACAAACAAGGTTTGCGGGTTTTTCGATCCATATTTGGATTGAAACAAGCATAAGGTTCTTGGAACTGACGTTTTGAAATAATCATAATGGTTTATGATTTGACTCAAAACGAAATAATTCTTGTGTATATAAGGAGGTTAGTGGGAGAGGGCACTGACAATGAAATTCCCATAAAGCAATTGGTGAAAGCTTGGCTTTCATAGATATTCTTTCAATAGAAATTCTCCGTAGAATTCTGGGGAGTAACAACCTTTATTCAAGGAATAAAGATCTACAGGGATAGATTTGGAGTTGTTAACACTCTCTGGAAATTGTACATTTAAAATGTACTTGATTTGGTGTCTCATACGCTTTGAGCATATGGAGTCACAATCGGGTCAATCCAAGTGATAGTCACTGGATTGAAATTAAGAACATCTGTTAGTATCTGAGAGAACTAAAGATGCTGTCTTAAACTATGGAGTAGGAGAACTTGAAGTGACTAGGATCACTGCTGCAAGTTTCCAAACCGGTAAATACTGCGGTACTATAAAGTTTGAACACTGGGACAGTGAGCTGGAAATATTCCGAGCAAGATAACTGTTGCCGAATAAACAACAAATGCGGATTATTGCTGCAGCTGAGGCAGCAATAGAAGCCATTTGGATCGAAATAAATCTAATTAGATTAGATATAGTTCTTTTAGCAGCTGAGCTAGGCGTCAGCACAGGCTAAGGAATTAAAGGTCTCATCGACGATCCAGATATATACTTCTATATCATCTGATTCGTTCGGATCATACATCGTGGCGATGTGATGATCGTAAATCGCGTCAGAAGATAATTACGCAAATCCGCTGACGAAAACCTTTCCTCAGCAATTTGAGCGAACCGTACATAGTTCGGGTGTTAGACACTCGAGTGACTGGCTATGTGCCAAGTGGGAGATTGTTGGACAAAATGACCCATAGCGTCACTATTTGTACAGATCACGGTGTTGTTGTACAAATTAACTATGTGACAAGGAAATTGCACTCTCATCATTTGTGATTAGATCACCATAAATGTATAAATGAAGAGAGGTCCATATGATTAGTTCCTGGATTGAGATGATATGAGACAGTATCAATCCCCGAAGGATTAATCATTAAATATCCCTAGCCGGAGTATTATCGAGACAGGACATCGATAATGCGGAATAGGCTAGTATTGCACTTGTGCGCGTTGTGAGGGCACAACGGCATAGTTCTCATATATATAAGTATTGGATACTTATGCAAGTGCGATAGGAGGTCGTGTTTCACCGATGGTACGGGAAACAGCTTCGCTCTGGATAGACCCCTCGGAATCCCATTGGTATTATGACTATGTGTCTATGGGAGGCCGAAATCAAGGTAGGTGTGTATAGTCTTAACCTGAGACTTGCATCGCTAATACTTACGATAATCGATAGACTTTGGTCTTGGTGGTACAGGGCTTTAACCGGTTCTCTGCGTACACCACTTCTGGGTTTATCAGAGAGTCGTAGTGTATTGGGTGTGATGTCAAGACGGAAGTATCACTTCAGTTATAGTGGAGATGATGTCACGCAGGATACGGTATTAGTGCTCTTAAGTGTTGCGAACCATCGGGATATTGTGACCAGGTCATGAATATCCGATTATAGAGACTAGTTACCAGACATCCGACATGTGCTTCGGGGCGGGCAACACTTATCCAGCCCCAGCCCTAGCACGTGACTATCCGATACTGGGCCGATATACACAATACTACGGTATACTACGCTTGATACAGATCTATATTCCTGTAAGAATATTTCTGGAGAATTGGGTAGGCATGGCGCTTTGCTAGAAGCCAACCTTGTCTTGTAAATCGGTATAAACGTAGTACGAGGTACTTACGTGTTCGGATAATCCGACGACCGTATTTACTGCCAACATATCCGGAGATCTCATGGGTCGCTGCTTCCTGAAGATTCACCGATGATGTAAACTCGCACTTTATTAATCTAGGATTAATTAGAAGAGAGAGAAAATTAATCTGGGATTAATTGCGGAGATATTTTATCTGGGATAAAATATTAATTAAAGAGAGAGAACGATTAATTTGGAATTAATCGATAAAATAATATATTGATATATTATTAGAAATTGGATTTCGACGCGGAATTAAAATTAGATTTTAATTCGGGCGAACGAATTAATTTAGAATTAATTCGTTAGCGACGTGAATAGTGATTTCGCTAGGCGTAATCATTTAATTACGACGCGACGGAAAATTCGTTAATTTGGAATTAGCGAACCCGAGCCCGAGAGTGATTGCGAGCGCATTCGCATTTCGAATTCGAGCGCGGCACGCAAGTCACATCAAGCGTCAAATCGCTAGTAGTCGCATCAATTGTCAAATCACTTGTCACTTTGAGTGATGTGATGTGACATGACATGTTGTCACTTTATTAAAGTGACTTGATGTGAAAAAGTGATGATGATTGAAAAGCAACCTTTTGCCTTTTTGAAAAGAAAATGAATTGTGCAATAAATAAAGGAAATAAAAAGTTGTAATGGCTTTAATTAATTTTCTTGGAAAATATAAAAGCTTTTACACTTTCTTCTCTCATTTTTATCATTCACGTTTAGGCTTTTGGAGCCAAACCCTTCATCTCTCTCTCACGGTCTCTCCAGACCGATTCTTCTCCTTCTTTCTTCTGGTTTTGACCGAGCAAATGGAAAGCAAGGAAGATGAACAAGTGCTAGCACACCTTGGGTTATATTATGGTGATAGGGAAACGAATTTTGAGCATGGAAGCTTGAAGCTTGGAGCTTCAATGGTGACATCCATGGCCGAATGAACAAGGAGGAAGCAACCCCAAAACCGTGCAGTCTACTGTCACATAAGCTCACTGCCGAGCTTCAGCTGCGCGACGCACAAATGAAGAAAAAAAGCATCTTGTACTTCGCAATAAAACCGATCAATGTGAGTTATGTTTCCTCCGCCTTACTCCTTTGATGTGTTCATACTCGTTTTTATGCATGGTTTGTTGATCTTGGGACTTGATTGAAACCCTACAGTCTACAGTCTAAGCGACTCCACTGGGGATATTTTGAATCGGCCCCGAAATCATGTCTTGTGATGTTTATGCTTTGTGCTTTAGTTAATCGTTTCTATAGTGAGTTGAAAGGGGTGTTAAAGGCATTGTTAAGCTAGGTAATGGTTCGATGTCTTCCTTCACTCACTGCCTTTTATAAGGAAAAGCTGTGAAGACACCGAGATAATCATTACTTGTACTCATTGTGACAACTAGTTTGGAGGACTCGTTGTTTATTTCTTGACACCAGCGATAAGAGCCTAAGGGTCTTGGGTACTTAAGAGAGCCTCGCTCCACCCTCCCTCTGGGGAATCTACAATAGGAAATCCATTCGACAGTTAGTCACACACCGTAACTCGTTGGCACGTACCGTAAGGTATAAAAGGTGCACTCACTTGGTCGCTTGAACCCTTGAGTGGGGAGTCCTAGTTGTGGGTAATCCTTCCTCAAACGAGAGCCTTTGTCCACACTCCTGTAACCCACATGTGAACCATAGTTGTATGACCTATTGGGGCCACCCTTTATGCTTTTGATAACCCCATGCATATTATGTCTCATACATCTCATGCATCTCATGCATACATGCATCATGTTAAACGTCGTGTCTTAAAAGCCATCATAGATATCCGTTGGGTTAGAAAAAAAGAAAGACTTGTCAAATGAGAGTTTAGAAAAAATTGACATCGGGAAAAAGGAAATCGAGAAACATATAACTTTACTGCAGGATAGAAAGACCATGGGGGGCCTTCAGAAAGAAAAAAAAGAAAAAAAGAAAATAAAAGATAAATGAGAAAAGAAAGAGAGAAAAGAAAAAGGAAAAAAAAGAAAGAAAAAAAAAAGAGAAAAAAAAGAGAAAGAAAAAAAAGAAAGAAAAAAAAAAAAAAAAAAAAAATTGTTTGTTTTTAGTCATTGATAGTTAGACATAAGTCCAATGATGAAATCGTTGGCTTTAGGGTGAAATCTTAGAAATGATAAACCATTGATGTGCTTTTATCTAATACTTTGAATGATTGATCTATGTTAGACTCGTAAGCACTTCACTATAGGTTCTTAGCGGTGAAAAACTGAGTAGTTGGCAAAGTGACTAGTTGAAGAAATCGTAGGTCGGTGAATGACCGTTTGCTTAGATGTCTATCTTGATTTGCTTATGTTATGATGTGTGGTATGGTTAAAAATGAAAGAAAAGTCTCTAAAGAAAAGAATTGAACCACCTATAACCGATAAGCGTGAAGCTACCCATGGGCGAGTATTAGGACCACCATGAGGAGAAATGCTACCTTAAAGGGTAGGTGTGTTGAAAAAAAAAAGAGAAAGAAAAAAAGAGAAAAAGAAAAGAAAAGAAAAAAGAAGAAGTATAAAAGAAAAAAAAAAGACAAAAGAGAAAAGAAAACCATACCACATTGAGCACAGAAAAGCAACTGCAGGCATAATTGAGACATATAGGTTGGTTTGACCCATCGATCCCGATTTTTGAAACGAAATCATTGAGTTAGCTTACCTAGGGATGAATCCGCAAATGAACCTTTGCACACACACACTTTGAGTCTGGCTTAGATCATTTATTCAAAGACTTGGATTCGAGTTACATCGAATGTTTTGAAGGTTCTCTGGTTTCATTACTGGGCATTCCTTGAGGACGAAAATATGTATAACTATGGGGACTATTTCGTAGCATATGATATAATGTGATGGTATAGAAGGCCCCACCATGTGGTTCATCTTGACCAAGTACAAACAACAGAGAGCATAAAGCTAAACCAAGACTATGGGCGACCAGTCTACCACATCGCGAATCAAGGACATAATAAGATATTGAGTCATGAGACCAGAGAGAAGACTGAGCAATCACTTGGAGAACTGGCGGAAGACCTAACCCAGCGGAATAGGAAATTCATTCATGCATGCATGCATACACGTAACATATTTTGCATTCTTTTTTTGTGTTTGTTTTGTTTTGTATTCACAGGTTTCAAAGAAGAAAAAGAGAAAGCGGCAGAGACAAGCCAACCAGAATCAGCAACATATGAGTAGTAGTTTTGGGGATGAGTCCCAGGGTTGAGGCCCATATCAATATCAGTTTTGGGGTGAGGCCCACGTCAGTATCAGTCTGGGGGCGAGGCCCACATCAGTGTCTGTATGGGGGCGAGGCCCACATTAGTTTCAGTATCAGTATTCGTTTGGGGATGAGTCCCGGGGTTGAGGCACACATCAGTATCAGTTCAAGGTCGAGGACCCACTACATCATCAGTTTGAGGGCGATGCCCACTTTGTTAGCTGTATTGGGTCGAGGTGCCCTCGTTGTCGGTTGTAGTTTATGGATGCGTCCCAAGGTCGAGGGCCCACTGCATCATCAGCTATAGTTCCGGGATGCGTCCCAGGGTCGAAGACCCACTACATCATCAATTTAAGGGCGAGGCCCACTTTGTCAGCAGTATTGGGTCGAGGTGCCCAGGGTCGAGGTGCCCCCGTTGTCGGTTGCAGTTCCAGGATGCGTCCCAGGGTCGAGGGCCCACTGCATTATCAGTTGTAGTTCCGGGATGCGTCCCAGGGTCGAAGACCCACTACATCCAGTACAGTTCAGGGAATAAAGCCCTATCTCTACACAGTCAGCAGTTCGAGAATAAAGCCCTGGGGAATAAAGCCTCATATCAACATAGTTCGGGAACAAAGCCCAGGGGAATATAGCCTCATCTCAATGCAGTTCGGGAATAAAGCCCACAGTCCAAACAATCAGGGAATAAAGCCATATCTCTACACAGTCAACAGTACGAGAATAAAGCCCAGGGGAATAAAGAATCATATCAACACAGTTCGGGAACAAAGCCTAAGGGAATAAAGCCCACAGTCAACACAGTTCGGGAACAAAGCCCAGGGGAATAAAGCCCTATCACAACACAGTTCGGGAACAAAGCCCAGAGGAATAAAGCCCTATCACAACACAGTTCGGGAACAAAGCCCAGAGGAATAAAGCCTCATCTCAATACAGTTCGGGAACAAAGCCCATGGGAATAAAGCCCTATCACAACACAGTTCGGGAACAAAGCCCAGAGGAATAAAGCCTCATCTCAATACAGTTTGGGAACAAAGCCTAAGGGAATAAAGCCCACAGTCAACACAATTTGGGAACAAAGCCCAGGGGAATAAAGCCTCATCTCAACACAGTTCGGGAACAAAGCATGGGGGAATAAAGCATCATCTCAACAGTTCGGGAATAAAGCTCGGGAGGAATAAAGCCTCATCTCAACAGTTCGGGAATGGACTTCATCACACCATATCACAGCAACACTCTGAGAATGGAGATATAGTCTGGGAATGAGCAGGCCGAGAATAGCACGCCGGGAATGGTACTCCGGGTATGGAGATATCAGATCAGGCAGGTACGGCACTCCAGGTATGGAGATATCAATTAGCCAGGTACGGAACTCCAGGTATGGAGATATCAGTTTGCCAGGTACGGTACTCCGGGTACGGATATATCAGTTTGCCAGGTACGGCACTCCAGGTATGGAGATATCAGTTTGCCAGGTACGGAACTCCGGGTACGGAGATATCAGTTAGCCAGGTACGGCACTCCGGGTACGGAGATATCAGTTAGCCAGGTACGACACTCCGGGTATGGAGATATCAGTTTGCCAGGTACGGCCCTCCGGGTATGGAGATATCAGTTTGCCAGGTACGGCACTCCGGGTATAGAGATATCAGATCAGCCAGGTACGGCACTCCGGGTATGGAGATATCAGATCGGCTAGGTACGGCACTCCGGGTATGGAGATATCACAACTGCGACACCCTAGGTACGAGGTTAGCATTCAGACAACTGTGGCACTCTAAGTACGGAGGCGTCACCGCGACACCGTAGGTACGGGGTTAGCATTCAAGCAACTGTGGCACTCTAGGTACGGAGGCATCACCGCGACACCCTAGGTACGGGGTTAGCATTCAGACATTTGTGGCTCTCTAGGTACGGAGACGTCACCGCGACACCCTAGGTACGGGGTTAGCACTCAGACATTTGTTGCTCTCTAGGTACGGAGACGTCACTGCGACACCCTAGGTACGGGGTTAGCATTCAGACCACAGCGACGCCCTAGGTACGGGGTTAGCACGCCTGGTACGTCATGTGGACTATTCAGACATTTGTGGCTCTCTAGGTACGGAGACGTCACTGCGACACCCTAGGTACGGGGTTAGCATCCAGACAACCAACATCATCACTGCGGCACTCTAGGTAAAGAGACGCAACAGCGACGCCCTAGGTACGGGGTTTAGCATTATCAACTCAGCACAGAAGGCAGACCAGGTGACAGCTGGCGAGCCAGGTAAGTAAAAATGCATTGCACGTACTTTGATAGGATTGTCATTGTCACACACTGCATAAGTCCCATCAAAGTGGGGGCGACTGTAGGCATTGCATTTTTACATATCAGCCCGATGATGAGTCTCGTATGGAGACACTACCTCTTTAGTTGTGAATGCCGTGGGAAACGGACGTTGGAAGGGTAAAGTTGGAAATTAGCATTTTGTCAGAGTTAACTCGCTTGTTTCGCTTCAGGTTTGCTTGTTGGACCTCTGTTTTAAAACACACCTAACCCATTAAAACACATCTCGCAAATTAAATAATTAAAACATTTAAAATACATGTCACAAATTAAATTAAATTAAATTAAATTAAATTAAATCAGATTCACCAATTAAATTAAACTTGAAATTAAATTAAATTAAATTCTAATTAAATTAAATTCTTAATTTAAATAAAGCACATTCCTAATTTAATTAAATCACCTTCCTAAATTAAATTAAATCCCTTTCCTAAAATATATAAATCACTTCCTCAAATTAAAAGATTTCCTTATCACATACTAAATAAAAGATATCCCCAATTATTACACAATCTCCATTTCCTACCCAAACAAGGTAAAACCCATCCCTTAGCCTATAAAAAGAACCATTCACCCCCTTACCAAACCCTGGCTGGCTGGCTCATCCTCACAAAAATCACAAAGTCTCTCACGCCATTGCTTACACACGTTCACAGCCTGCACTTCCTATTCACGAAAGACTCTCACCCTCACGTTAATCAACCACGCCAGCCACAAGCCCATTTCCACAGCACCTTCACCCACTCACGTAATCCTCAGCCTCATTCACGGCACCCACTAGTACAAGCATCAAAAACCCTACACGCCACTAGCCTCAAAAACTCCATCACGCCCCCTGCCCCATTAGCCTGCCAACAAACGCCCCTTGCCTTTACTCACCTAGCTCACACACGCAAGAAGCCCTTCAACGCCAGCCCCTTCACCCATTCACAACTAACGCCACAAAGCCCACTCACGTCCTCACACCTTGCCCTCAACTCACGCAAGCCACGTCCCTCACACACTCTCTCGCCTCCAGTCAATCACGCCTCATGACCTCACGCTAAAGCAGCCACATGCCCACTGCCTCCTAAATAAATTGCTCACTTTACTACCACAAATTCCCCCCAAACAGCCCTAAAACTTCACTAAAAAACAGTCCAAAAACTGCCCCCAAAGCAGTGACAAAACACAGCCCCAATACACTAAAAAACTGCACAAACCAGTCCCTTAATTACCCCAAAATAGCGACCAGAAAATACAACAAAAACAGCAGCGAAATGGAGTAAAAGCAGCAGCCCAAACAGCAAAACAGCGAAGAAAGACGTTGAGTTGGTGAACCAAAAGAGTTGCGGATCATTCACCCTTCCAACGAATGTGTAACGCCCTTTCGTGAGACAACAAAAGAGGTTAGACCTGAGGACACCTTCTTACTTATCTTCTTTCGTTTTATTTTATTTATTTTAAAATATTATTGCATGAGAGTCGTTTGAGGCATGATGTGATTGTTGGATGAGCGGGATGTGTGTTCCCTTTTGTGGTATATCGGATGGAAACCCGGACGTAAATTCCGTAGCCGATTCCGAATGGATGGTATTGCGGTCTGCACTCGGGATACAACGCCACGTACCACTTAAGATAAACATATCTCGTCTCATCCAAATTTGTATTTGAGCATGTTGTAGTTCTAGGCGTTTATTTATCATTTTAAGCATGATTTAATTAGTCTTGTTATTCAATTTTCAAAGCATGATTGTGTTATTTAGGCATGTTGTTTCTTCATTCTTTATGCATGATGTTTCATTTAGTTTATGTTTATGTTTAATTAGTTATTTGTTTACTTTGGTTTAATGGTTCAATATGCTTGTTGTGTTATATTGTGTGGAGTTATTTGGATGAAAGCATGTTAGATCTAAGTACCCTTGAGCATGAATGTTGAATAGATTCGGTTAGTTTATTGCACAAATCATATCATCACAAGTGACATAAGTAAGGGACCATTCCGAACCCAACGGTTTGAGGTCTTCCCTTGCGAGGGGTGAGTGCGGCCTTAAACTTTGTCCCGGTTCACACCGGGTGGCAACTCCATGTTATTTTGTACTCCCAACTAGGCCGCGAGCCTAGAACAGCGTCGCCCAGATTCTGTTGTCTACAACAAGGTTGGATGAAACGAAATGTGTGAATCTCTCAAGTGGTACGTGGCATTGTATCCGGAGTGCAAACTGCAATACCGTCCATTTAGATTCAGCTACGGAATTTATGTCCGGATTTCCATTCGATATACCACAAGAGAGAACACATATTCCATTCATTCAAGGACCACAACATGTATCAACAAACGACTCTCATGCGAAGGAATTCTAATAAACAACAAAAAAGATGAGAATAAATAAGAAGGGTGCCCTCAGGTCTAACCTCTTAGGTCGTCTCTCGAAAGTGCGTTACACGGCCGTCAGAAGGGTTGATGCTCCGCAACTCCTCCGGTTCACTGGTCCACTGCTTTTGTTCGCTGCTTCGCTGTTTTGAGTTGTCGTTTCCTCTATTCTGTTGCTGTTTTTACTCTGTTTTGCTGTTGTTTTTGCTGTATTTTCTGGTCACTATTTTCACTATATTAAAGGACTGTTTTGGCGTTCTTTAAGGGGTATTGGGGCTGCTGTTTTGCGGTCACTGCAGGGACTATTTTGGGCTGTGATTTTCAGTGGTTAAGTTATGGTTTGGGTGTGTATTTTCGGTGAATAGAGGGCTGGTTCAAAGACTGTTTTTTTCGGTGATGATGTTAGCTTAGGGGTTATGGTTCGGTGATGAGAGGAGGAGAAGAGAGAATTATTCTTTGCTTCTTGCTTTGCCGAGGGCGTGGGTGTTAAGTTTATTCTTTTGTGTTTTGTGAGAATGAGCTAGGTGTGAAAGGTTGGTGTGTTGGTTTCTATTATTAGTCCCAAAGAAAGTATAAGCCAATGAAACACACGATTTA
>SKCR01042547.1:0-57938 GCA_019454045.1 Zanthoxylum bungeanum
GGTCCATTACTTATGCAATTTGTAATGAAAGGATTTGTGCAATAATCTAACCAAGTCTACGCAACATACATACGCAAGAACAACCTATATCTAAGTTTGCATACAACCTATATCTAAGTTCGCATGTATAAAAGTAAAACCTATATCTAAGTTGACATGCATAAAAGTAAGTCGATATAACGGCAAGCACACAATCTCATGAACACATTAAATTGATACATGCAGAAACATAAATAAATAACAATTATCTAAACATAAAAATTAAAGAGAGATAATCAAATTCCTAACATAAAGAAAATAACTAAATCATGCATGAAAATAACATATTATTCCTAATGAACAATGGATAAACACAAGATTAGATGAAACAAAATATGTGCGTTTCTCAAGCGGTACGTGGAATTGTATCCCAAGTACAGACCGCACTACCGTCCATTCGGATTCGGCTACGAAATTCACGTCTGGGTTTCCATCCGATATACCGCGAGAGATAGCACAAAATCATTCATCCAATGGCCACAACATACATGAATCAACAATACGCATGCGAAGAAATAATAATAAATAACAGAAAAAAGAACGGGAATAAATAAAAGGGTGCCCTCAGGTCTAACCTCTTAAGTCGCCTCTTGGAAGTGCGTTACGCGGCCGTCGGAAGGGTTAACGCTCCGCAACTTTTCCGGTTTACTGGTTCGGTTTCACTGCTGTTTTGCTCACTGTTTCACTGTTTCGTCCGTGCTTTCCTCACCATTTTTGACGTATTTTGATGCTGTTTGCGTGTCTGTTTAGTTCGCTGCTTTGGGGGTGAAATTTGGATTGTTTTGGGGTATTTGTTGGGACTATTTTTTTTGTGATTTAGGGACTGGTTTGGGTCAGTTTCTTGTTCGGTTATGGGGCTTATTTTGTGAGCAGTTTGGGCTGTCTTGAGTGGTGCTTTTGTTTGAGTTTAACGGCTATTTGGCTTTATGAATTTGGTTCGGTGGTTTCCAAGGACTGTTTCGGTGTCGGTTGCTTATGGGTTGGCTTCTTGTTGTTTAGTTTTCGGTCAGGGGGTTGCTGATGGCTTCACGTGTCTAAGTCACGCTGCTTGGTTGTGTATTTAAGTGTGACCGTGTGGAGAGAAGAAAGAGGCAGCTGGCTGAAGGGATATGGGCTTCTTTGTATGAGTGGGGTTCAAGTGTGTATTGTTAATTTGCGGCTGTTTCGTTTCGGTGAAGGGTGCATGTTGCCTTTAGTCAAGGGACGTGGGTTTTGTTTGTGGGAGAGAGAGAGTATGGCGCTTGTTGTGTATGCCGAGTGAAGGTGTATGTGGTGTATTTGTGTTGCCGTGTCTCTCTCTAACGTGTGTGTGAGTGGAGTGTTTAGGGTTTTCTTTTGTTAAGGGGCAGTGAGTGTTTTTGAGAGAGAGATGAGAGAATGAAAGGTGAGGGGCGAGAAGACCAAGGCCGAGAGCTTTAGGATTTAGTTGTTTGTGAATTTTTTTGTGTATGCCGTGAGTAGTGAGCTTGAGAAGTGAGAGATGAAGATCGTGAGCTTAGGGTTTATTTTCGGGGCTGCTGCCGAGAGAGAGGAGAAAGTGCGTGAGTGTTTTGGTTTTGTGTTTTTGAATGAGAGGGTGATGGAGGTGTTTTGTTTAGGGTTTATTATTGTTGGTTGTGGCTGCTTTGTTCACGTCAAGGGCAGTTAGTTTATGGTTTGTGGCTGCTGATTTAGGTTTGTTCTTTTTGTTTGTGAGGTGTCGTGTGGGGTTTCTGGCAATAGGGTTACCGAATGGGAGAGAGAATGGTTGAGAGAGCGAATGGTCTTGTTTAGGGTTTCATTCTTTTTGTGAGTGGACTGTTTATGATCAAGGGGAGAGAGATAGACGTGGTGGTGGCTTTTTGTTGTGGATGAGCTCTGGTGAGAGAGAGGGGGCGTTGGTTTGGGGTTATTATTTTTTGTGAGTTGTTGATTTGTGATTGGTGAGGTTGGCTTTGTGTTTAGGTTTTGTTTGTGTGGAGAGGATCGAGTGACGAGAGAGGGGAGGCTAGGGTTTATTTTATATTTTGAGATGGAGGGCTACCATGAGTTGTTTGTGCATGTGAGAGGCCAGGGTTTTGTCATGGGTTTTATATTTTGAGATGGAGGGCTGCCGTGAGGATGCTATGAGTATGAGCTCTAGGTTTTTTTTCTTTGTTATGAGGTTTCCTTGAATAGCCTAGGGGAGAGAAGATGTGGTTTATGTCTTTTTTTATAGGAGAGGGTTAGGGTTTCCTTGTGTGTGTATGGCTTAAAAAAGGGAATAAAATCAAGTAAATATGGGGTGTATTTAATTTAATTATTTAAGGTAGTAAATTTGTGTAATTTTGGTGAGGAATATATTTAATTTGGTGAGTGATCTATTTAAATTAGGAAGAGATTTATTTAATTTAGGAATGAGGATTTGATTTGATTTTAATTGGATTTGATTTAATTTAATTGGATTTAATTTAATTTAATTTAATTGGATTTGATTTAATTAGGAAGGATATTATTTTGATTTTAATTGGATTTTATTTAATTTGTGACATGCGTTTTAAATGTTTTAATTATTTGGATTGGGCTTTGGTGGGCCTTGTGTGAAATTTGGGTTGAGGCTAACACTGAAACAGAAATACCGATATTTGTTTGAACGCGTTCCCGGACGCTACACGAACGCCCGCAATCTGTTTACCGTTCGAACGTGTTTTCGAACGCAGTACGAACGCACATGCAGTGAACCGGTGAATTAAATCTGATGACATACTTATTTCCATTCCGACGTCCGTTTCCCGCAACTTTCGTAACTTATCGGGTAGTGCCTCCAAATGAGGCTCATCATTGGGCTTTCATGCAAAAATGCAAGTGTCTACAACGTCACAATTGTTGGGGTTTTAGGCAATAAGTTCAGGTAAAGCAGCGAAATGCCGGAAAATCAAATTTTCTGATTTCTTTATTTTTTTTGGTAATTAAAATAAACTAATTTATTTTAATCACTCAATACTCAACAAAACAGTTTTTTACCCCAAAATTCAAAATTTTTCAAAATTACCGAAAAGCCTATAAACTTTGCATTTTGATCATTTTAGTCCGTAAATTGTCATTTACAATTTTGAGTGATTCCAAATAAGTACCAAAATGATTTTAAACATGTCATACACATCAAAACATAAATTGCAACCGAAAATCCCATATTATCTACAAATTATCGTGATGCCCACCAAGTTTCAATTTTGATCAATTTGGTCCAATCTTGTTCAAAACAAGTCAAGATCAAATCCAATCAACACCAAATTAAATGTACATCATATATACATCATTATACAACACATACATGAAAAGCCCCAAATTTGGAAAGGGTATAAACCCTAATTTTATAAATTCATCAAATTGAATAAATTACACCAAATTAATTCAATCCAACACTTTAATCTAATCTCTACAACACCAAACAAGTCTCACTATTTTGAAACAATTCAAGAATAATTCTAGGTCATCATTGAGTAGCCTAACAACTCTAGAATGGAAATCAAGTCATCTAATGACTAAAAAAAAGCTTAATAACATTTTATAAGCATTCTTTCTTAACAAGCATGCTAACATCTTTCATCTAAACTTGCAACATCAATATTACACACTAAAACTAGAAGAGGAAAAATTTAAACATCATATGTTAAAGCTTGGAACCCTAGAAACATATTTCTAGTTGAAAAGGAATTGAAAAAACTTATTTTGATTTAAGTTTACTCAAATCTTCCTATTTTTCCTTTCTTTTCCTCTCAACTTTTCTTTGTAATATTTTTGGAGTCTTAGCTTGTGTTATGAAGCAAATGAAAAAAAGATAACCTTAAATACCTAGGGTTGGCCGAATTTAAGGCTAAAATGGTAATTGAATTTTGTAAAATTTTAATCTAAATTAAAAGAAGACAAATTCAATTTGACTACCATTTCATTAAAGTAAAATATATGTGCACCAATCATATTTTGCCATTTAAAAGCATAATAATGATAAAGATAAAAGTATATAATTATCCTAATTATTTAACATTTAAATAATTACTAAATACAAATATCTAATTACATATATCACATTTACTTTAAATATTCCATAATACATATATTTTGAACATATGTCAAATATTTTATTTGACAAATAATTAATGTGTATTTAATAAAATCAAGTATTTGATCTAAATACACACTAATAAAAAAATTGCCGGATAACCCTTTAAGCATGCATTTTTCGTTTAACCGTTAAACGATTTATAAATAATCAATATTATTTATAATAGTCGCCCTAGTGCTCTACAAGTATATTTCATTAGTGAGACTTTCTAGATTCAGGCATATCCGTCACGAAATCTGATTTCGTGTCCGTAATCTACCCACCCGAAAATTATGACGATCATAGATAAACTCGCTGAATCATACAGGTCGAGGTCACTTCATACGTATAATCCTTCCGTCACATATATCCGAATTATCCTAGAGATATAAATATAAACGTCAAATCTCTATAGGTATAATCATGTCGAAGTGTCTATTAACAATCTCTTAATAACACTTAGAACTCACTTCTACAGTGTACCACAGACGCATGGATTTAACAAATTTCTAATTCCATAATGGATACCTATGTTCTGTACACAAAACTGACGGATCCTTTTCTTGATACACACAGGATGTCCTGAGGATCAGTCCACACCCAACGAACAGGCGGAGGTCTGATCTAAATAGATCGGTGACGTGAGTGCCATCAAAGTATGTAGGGTACCTCATACATCCACGATGGTATCTCAAGTCAAAGGACCACTATGCTCACTCGACCCGAGAAGATTCTTATTGACGTTGGTGTACCATCTATTAAGAATCTTCGGTGAGTCGTTCAGTGTTTATCCGATATAAACACCTACATGTCTATACGAGTCTCCAAGACTCATGGTTTATTGAGAAACCATTGGAATCCAAGACTCCAGTATACGACATGTACCAGTCTCAGCGGGTTTACTTAACTGACCAAGTAATGTAAACCTTGACCAGGAACAGTTTAAGAATGATGTTGTTACGATACAACTCAATGTCAGTTGTGACGCTTTTGCAACAGTATCATAACCAATCATTCTAAGGTCATTTATGTATTTACCATATAATAAAAGAATTCATATTATAGAAACTGTTTATTTAATTCATAATAAAATATTTATACAAGTATTTACAAGGAAATACAAGAGAAATTGGTGCTCAGAGCACCAATCTTAACAAAATCTCCCACTTGCTCTAGTGCCAATATCGATTGTATCTCATGCTCATCGGCTCCACATGTTTATCAAATAACTTAGGAGGAATGGCTTTTGTAAGCGGGTCTGCTATATTATCTTCACTCAGAACTTTGCACACGACAATATCCCATCGCGACACAATCTCTCGAATAATGTGATACTTTCGTTCCACATGTTTCGATTTCTGATGCGCCAAAGGTTCCTTTGCTTGCGTAATGGCTCATTATTATCACAGTATAACAGAATTAGATTCTCGATACTTAGGACAACTCCCATTTATGTGATAAAATTTCTAACCTAAATAGCTTCTTTTGCAACTTTCGAAGCCACAATATATTCCGCCTCTGTGGTGGAATCAGCTGTCGACCCCTGTTTGGAGCTTTTCCAACTCATTGCCCCTCCGTTAAGGGTAAACATGAATCCCGATGTAGACTTTCTATCATCAGGGTCAGATTGAAAATCTGAATCCGTATACCCATTAACTTGCAGTTCATTTCCTCCATAAATCAGAAACTTATCCTTAGTATCTTTAAGATACTTTAGGATATGTTTAACGGCCATCCAATGGTCATTACTTATATTGAACTGATATCTACTGGTTACACTAACAGCGTAGCTAATATCAGGCCTGGTACATAACATGGAATACATGATGCTACCCAAACACGAAACATAAGGCTGATTAGACATTCTAATCTTCTCATCTTCTGTTTGAGGACACATCTTCTTCGAAAGATGAATGCCATGCCTGAACGATATATTTTCTGTCTTACAGTTACCAAAATTATACCGTTCTAAGATCTTATCTATGTACATTGACTGAGATAACCCAATAAGTTTCCTTTCTCTATCTCTATAGAGCTTTATCCCTAAGATAAAAGAAGCTTCTCCCAGGTCTTTCATGGAGAAATTCTTACAGAGGTAAGCTTTGACGCCTTGCATCATCCCGATATCATTCCCAATGATCAAGATGTCATCAACATAGAGAGCTAAGAATACCACCAAACTCCCACTGGCTTTCTTATACACACAAGATTCTTGCGAATTCTTAAGAAAACCAGACAATCTGATTATCTCATCGAATCATAGATTCCAACTCCGTGAAGCTCGTTTAAGTCCATAAATGGATTTCTTAAGCTTACAAACCATGCTCGAGGTCTCGCTGGATACAAAACCCTCCGGTTGTTCCACATAGATTTCTTTATCAAGAAATCCATTTAGAAAAGCCATTTTGATCCATTTTCCAATTCTCGTAATCATGGTAAGCAACAACAGACAACAAAATCCTAATAGACTTTAGCATCGCAACTGGTGAAAAGGTTTCATCGTAGTCGATTCCAGATCACTGCGTGTAACCTCTAGCTACCAGTTGGGCCTTAAAAGTTTCAACCTTTCCATCAGGCTATTGCTTCCTCTTGTAAACCCATTTACAACTAATATGAACAATTCATTCAGGAAGCGAAACCAAGTCCCAAACTTGATTCTGATGCATAGAGTCTAACTCTGATTTCATGGCCTCTTGCCATTTTACGGAGTCGATGTCTAACATCGATTCTCTATAAGTATAAGGATCTGTCTCTTCAATTAAGAGAACATCAAGACTATTTTCTTGTATCAAATACAAGCATTCAGGAGGTCTTGATACCCTTTCAGACCTACGGAGTTTGTGTGAAGAAGGTTCTTCATCTAATTGAATCTCAGGTTCCTCCATAGGTTCGTTAATACTAGGTTGTACTTCATCAAGTTCAACCCGTCTATGATTACCTCATTCAGACAAAAATTCTATTTCTAGAAATTTTACGAAGCGAGCTACGAATACATTTCAATGCTCGGTATCATAGAACAAATATCCTTTCGAATTCGAAGGATATCCAACAAACCTAAATTTTTGCCCACGAGGCAAAAACTTGTTTTGCTGTGGCGTATTGACATAGGCAGAACAACCCAAAACCTTAACATAATTAAGATTTGGTTTCCTACCAGTCCATATCTCATATGGAGTTGTAGGAACATCCTTGAAAGGAATATTATTCAAAAGATGAGCAGCAGTTAAGAGAGCATATCCCCATAAATAATAGGGTAAATTTGTAAAACTCAACATAGACCGGACCATATCTAATAAAGTTTGATTTCTCATTTCGGATACTCTATTATGTTGTGGAGTACCCGGATGAGTATATTGAGCATGAATCCCATTTCCTTCAAATAGTCAATGAACTCACCACTCATATATTCACCGCCTCGATCAGATCGAAGACATTTAATATATTTACCGTTTGTTTTTGTACTTCATTACAGAATTCTTTGAACTTTTCAAAGGTTTCTGATTTATGTCTCATCAAATAAATATAACCATACCGTGACAAATCATTGGTAAAAGTAACAAAATATGAAAAACCACTGTGAGTAGTCTGACTCATGGGACCGCATACATCAGAATATATGAGTTCCAATAAGTCAGTGGCTCGATGTCCTACACCTGAAAATAGGGCTTCAGTCATTTTACCATGAATACAAGATTCACAAGTTGGATAAGATTAAATAGTGAGATCCTGAATCAAACCATTTCTAACCAACTGGGTTAAGCGTCTAACGCCTATATGACCTAACCTCATATGTCATAGTTCAATATTATTAATTTCAGATAATTTACGTTTATTAATCCCAGTATTCAAAATATCTCGAGAAATATGCAATATGTAATGACCGTGCTCATTTGGACACTCAAGGATCTAAACATTATTTCTATCATATAAATATAAGGAACAGTTCTTAATATTTACACGATATCCTTTTGTATCTAATACAAAAAGTGATATAATATTCGCTACACATCCCGGAACAAAATAGCAGTCGTGCAATAAAAGACTCCCACTAAATAAGGGGATCTCGCATACTCCCACTACAACCGCATCCAGAGAGTCACCACTCTCAAAATGCAACTGCATCTCTCTGGGCTTTAGCTTTCTACTTTCAGCACCTGCAACGAATTACAAATGTGAACAGGACAAGCAGAATCTAAAATCCAACTAGATGTCATAGCTTCACAAGCTATAGAGATATCAATAACAAGAAAAATTAATGTACCTGAAGTAGATGCTCTCTCTTTTCTGATCTGGGCCAGGTAATCAGGACAATTCCTCTTCCAATGGTCGATCTAGCTACAATGATGGCATTTATCTTCGGTAGCTCTCTTGGGTTTAGCTATCTTACCTTGTGGTGGAACATTTGAACCCTTCTTTTTCTTCATTTCCCTTCTTCTTCTTCTTCACTTTCTGTTTAGATTGGGAGGAAGCAGGAAGAGCAGTGGGTTTAAGAGGGTGAGTCGGAACTCCATTCCTCAAACCATCCTCCGCGTTTTGTAACATCTTATGCAACTCTTGATAAGAACAGCTAATCCCATTAATATTGAAATACATCACAAATTGGCGATATGATGCCGGGAGTGATCCAAATATGACACTCCGTCCCAAAGTGTCATTGAGAGGGAAGTTAAAGTGCCTTAACTGTTCGATCAGATCAATCAGATGAAGCACATGAGGGCTTATAGCCCGTCCCTCTTCAAGTTTTGAATGGAACAATTCCATAGAAATTTTATAAACCGAGACCTATTCTTGGTTTATAAAGGACTCCCGAAGTCACATCATCATAGTATATGTGTCAGACAAACTAAAGTATTACCTTTTAAGCTCCGGTGCCAAGGATTTGAGAATGTATGATTTGACCCTTCTATCAGCTTCTCTCCACCTTTGGAGAGTCTCATGTTCCTTTTGTGATGCATTATCTGATATGGAAAGTGGCAACAGACCTTCTAACACATAGTCTAGTTTCTCAGATCCAAGGACAATCCTTAGATCCAAGTCCCAATCTGTAAAGTTTTTGGCACCTTTAAGCTTGTTCGTATCAAATATATGAGCAAAAGGATTAGTAGTAGGTGCCGCCATCGCAAATTTATCATATAGATAGCGAAAAATGGTTAGTAAGCAAAATAATTTCATATAATATAAAATAAACAAAGCATAAATAGATCATGGATTTTTAATCTAAATTTTCCCCTCCCACTATTACATGCAATACTGTAATCTCCAAAAAGAATGCAAACAAACAATTAATCAAATTAAATACAATAGTGAAAAGTGGATCCCATGAATATATTCCAGCTCACAGCTTTGGCACGTTCACAAGGTGACGTACCAAGGTTAAACTTGTCAATGATAAATTCAAGATACTTGCGTAGTTCTGACAGCTTTGGCATGTTCAGAATTTTCGCTTTCACTTGAATTTCCCTATTATCACATATACATCCGGTATAAATAAATTTCTATCGGCTACACCCTCATTACTTTGGCACGTTCTCGGATGCAGTCATAAAACAAATATCTATAAATTGTATTGACAAGACAGACCAAGAAACATGCATCCAATATATATTACTTTTAAACCTTATTAATTAGGGATTTTCTGCGAAAGATGTTATACACAATATTTAATCAAATTAAATAACACAAGCATGTATAAAGCAAATAATAGATTAAACATTGAATTTTAAGGGCTAATCATATAATGGGCCTAGAATCAGACTCACTCTGATACCAATTTTATTGGGGTTTTAGGCAATAAGTGCGGGTAACGCAGCGGAATGCTGGAAAATCAAATTTTCTGATTTCTTTTATTTTTCTTGGGTAATTAAAATAAACTAATTTATTTTAATCTCTCAATACTCAACAAAACATATTTTTACCCCAAAATTCAAAATTTTTCAATATTGCCGAAAAGCCCATAAACTTTGCATTTTGATCATTTTAGTCCCTAAATTGTCATTTATAATTTTGAGTGATTCCAAATCAGTACCAAAATGATTTTAAACATGTCATACACATCAAAACACAATTGCAATCGAAAATCCCATATTTCCTACAAATTACCGTGAAGCCCACCAAGTTTTAATTTTGATCAATTTGGTCCAATCTTGTTCAAAACAAGTCAAGATCAAATCCAATCAACACCAAATTAAATGTACATCATCTATACATCAAATATATGAAAATCCCCAAATTTGGTAAGGTTATAAACCTTAATTTTATAAATTCATCAAATTGAACAAATTACACCAAATTAATTCAATCCAACACTTTAATCTAATCTCTACAACACCAAACAAGTATCAACACTTTGAAACAACTCAAGAACAATTGTAGGTCATCATTGAGTCGTCTAACAACTCTAGAATGGCAACCAAGTCATCTAATGACTAAAGGAAAGCTTAATAAAAATTTAAAAGCATTCTTTCTTAACAAGCATGCTAACATCTTTCATCTAAACTTCCAACATCAATATTAAAATCTAAAACTAGTAGAGGAAAAATTCAAACATCATATGTTAAAGCTTGGAACCCTAGAAACACATTTCTAGTTGAAAAGGAATTGAAAAAACTTACTTTGATTTAAGTTTTCTTCAAATCTTCTTCTTTTTCATTTCTTTTCCTCTCAACTTTTCTTTTTAATATTTTTGGAGTCTTAGCTTGTGTTATGAAGCAAATGAAAAAAATGATAACCTTAAATACCTAGGGTTGGCCGAATTTAAGGCTAAAATGGTAATTGAATTTTGTAAAATTTTAATCTAAATTAAAAGAAGACAAATTTAATTTGACTATCATTTCATTAAAGTAAAATACATGTGCACCAATCATATTTTTTCATTTAAAAGCATATTAATGATAAAGATAAAAGTATGTAATTATCCTAATTATTTAACACTTAAATAATTAAATAATTACTAAATATAAATATCTAATTACATGTATCACATTACTTTAAATATTCCAAAATACATATATGTGGAACATATGTCAAATACTTTATTTGACAAATAATTAATGTGTATTTAATAAAATCAAGTATTTAATCTAAATACACACTAATTATAAAATGGCCAGATAACCCTTTAAGCATGCATTTTTTGTTTAACCGTTAAACGATTTATAAATAATCAATATTAGTATAAGAGTTTCCCTAGTGCTCTACGAGTATATTTCATTAGTGAGATACTCTATATTTAGACATATCTGTCACGAAATTTAATTTCGTGTCCATAATCTACCCACTCGTAAATTATGACGATCACTGATAAACTCGCTGAATCATACAGGTCGAGGTCACTGCATTCGTATAATACTTCTGTCACATATATCCGGATTATCCCAGAGATATAGATATAAACGTCAAATCTCTATAGGTATAATCATGTCGACGTGTCTATTAACAATCTCTTAATAACACTTAGAACTCACTTCTACAGTGTACTACAGGCCCATGGATTTAACAAATTTCTAATTCCATAATGGATACCTATGCTTTGTACACAGAACTGACAGATCATTATCTTGATACACACAGGAATGTCCTGAAGATCAGTCCACACCCAACGAACATGCGGAGGGCTGATCTAAGTAGATCGGTGACGTTACTGCCATCAAAGTATATAGGATACCTCATACATCCATGGTGGTATCTCAATTCGAAGGACCACTATGCTCACTCGACCCGAGAAGATTCTTATTGATGTTGGTGTATAATCTATTAAGAATCTTCGGTGAGTCTTTCAGTGTTTATCCGATATAAACACCTATATGTCTACACGGGTCTCCAAGAGTCATGGTTCATTGAGAAACCATTGGAATCTAAGATTCCAGTATACGACATGTACCAGTCTCAGCAGGTTTACTTAACGGACCAAGTAATGTAAACCTGGACCAGGAACAGTTCAAGAATGATGTTGCTACGATACAACTCAATGTCAGTTGCGACGCTTTTGGAACAATATCATAACCAATCATTCTAAGGTCATTTACGTCTTTACCATATAATAAAAGAATTCATATTATAGAAACTGATTATTTAATTCATAATAAAATATTTATACACGTATTTACAAGGAAATACAAGAGAAATTTGCGCTCAGAGCACCAACCCTAACAACGACGCACATCTATGTGCGTCGCAATACAGTGCAGAAGCATCTCGCATTATGACGCGGGTCCATGCACGTCACGATGCGACCCTGATTCTTGTAGTGAGTAGAAGTCCAATTTCTTAAGAAGGAAAGTTTCCATCAACCCCTATAAAAGAATAAGCCTGACCTAAACCTAATTTATAAAAATTTTGGAGACCTTAAAGCCAATAAACACACCCATAATAAGGTAAGAACAAAAGATTCAACCAGTACTGAAGATTAAAACAGAAGACCTCAACACGAGTTGTTTCTATTTTTTATCTCTTTCAATTTTTTTTATGAATTATTTTCTTATAATAATGAATTGTTTGTATTTATTGAACATCATGTGTAGCTAATTCAATAGTTTGGGTTGTAATAGATCTTAAGTACATTATTTAGTTAAATTATATATATATTTTTTATTTTTTGAATCTGTGATTGGATTATTTATTATTTTCTTTTCTTAATGCATTCTATTGTCTGATCACCAATAGGATAGACATAGTAAACCCTAAGAAATTTGGAAAAAAAGAATTTGGGTTTAGCCTTGGAATTAATGTGGCGTGATCGTATTCATAAAATCGATTTTCGTACAGGATAAAAATATACCTATAGAGCATGCGTAGCCATAATTAGAACCTGAAATTAATGAATTTAACTTAAATCAATTATCACATGAATATAAGTAATTGAATTAAGTTAGGCGTTTCTACCTGACCATCGAAATAGACTTTTAGATGACTTCGTGTTTTAGGATAATAATGCATATTAAATACTCAATTGATTGAAAAGTGAATAGATATTGTTTGTGTGCTTAGATGAAATTACAACCCTAGGTTCTATCTCGCATAAGGTTTTCTGAAGTTGTTTGTTTTCTGCTTACGTAGATTTTTAGTTAATTAAATTAATCAAACCTCTTTTAATTCATTGTTTAGTTTTAATAAAGTAGGTCTAGTTCTAATAATTAATAAGATAAATAGTAAGTCTCTGTGGGTTCGATATCTTTATACTACTTGAGCGATACGTGCATTTGCATAATGTGTAAAATCACAAATAAATTTTTGGCGACGTTGTCGGAGATTTATTTTCTTTTCTTTTTAATATTAGGACGTATATTCTACTTGCTTAACTAAAACACCACCTTTTTCTTCTTTATCTATCTTCTATTTTCTGTTAAGTTTAGGTAGTTGACAGGGAATATAAAGGAATCGAAGCTGCGAGCTTCTCTCGCTTGACTTAGAAATCGAAAGAACTACCTGCCAGGCAAGAAAAGATAAGCGACATAACTCATACCTCCAGCTCATATTGAACAATCAACCACCTAAACCACTAGACATGAAACGACCAATTCTCATACGAGATAGGATGATACCGATGGTAGATAGCCTTATATCTTGCATTGTTCTACAACCTCTTCAAGCCAACACTTGTGACATCAAGACCTACATCCAGATGATTTAGCAATCAGTTCAGTTCGAGGGTGGCCCGAATAAGGATCCTGATGCTTAAATAAACAACTTCTTGGAAGTGTACAACACCTTCAATTATAATAAGGGCGAAAGAGGCAATTCATCTCTGTGAGTTCCTCTACTCTCTGAAAGACAAAGCTAAAGGATAACTTCAATCACTGCCAATTGAGTCAATTGGCAGTTGGGCGAATTTGGCTACAAAATTCATCACCAAATACTTTCTTCCGCCAGGACAGAAAAATTGAGGAACGACTTCACGTCATTCACGCAGTATGATTTAGAGTCCTTATACGAGGCATGAGAGAGTTACAAAGACTTGCTTCAAAAATCCCACACCATGAGAGAAAAAAAATGGCTGCAGGTCCATAATTTTTATAATGGGCTCTCTAGGATGAGAAAACTAGTAGATGCAACTGTTGGAGGTGTTCTGATGGCAAAAAAAGAGAATAAAGCTTTGAAGCTACTAAAAGAAATAGCCAATAATAACTTCTCATGGCCAATAGAACAAAACTACCCCAAAATAATAGCGGGAGTATATGATATAGAGACACCTATATGTTGTGAAAAGTATAGGAGTTATGAGTGCAGTGTGAGGGGGAGAATATCTCATAGAACAATTTGTCCAGTATGGTGAATCTGTAAACTATGTGAATAATTACAATAGACAAAGCCACAACCCTTAGTCCAAGAACTGCAACCTTGAATGTAAGGATTACCTTATTTTATATGGAATAATACTCCTGGACAAGGACTACAAGAGAGAGAAAATCTTCCCAAGGATTCCAATAGTAAAATAAGGATTACCTTATTTTATATCATTCCCAATGATTAGGATGTAATCAACATAGAGAACCAAAAATACTATCATACTCCCATTGGCCTTATGGTACACACATGATTCTTCCGTATTTTTGAGAAAACCAGACAATCTAATAATCTTGTCGAATCGAAGATTCCAACTTCGCGAAGCTTGTTTAAGTCCATAAATGGACTTCTTAAGCTTACAAACCATGCCTGAGGTTTTGCTGGATACAAAAACCTCCGGCTGTTCCATATAGATTTCTTCGTCAAGAAACCCATTTAGAAAAACCGTTTTGACATCCATTTGCCAAATCTCATAATCATGGTCAGAAGCAATAAACAATAAAATCCTTATAGACTTTAGCATCGCAACTGGCGAAAAAGTTTCATCGTAGTCGACACCAGGTCGCTGCGTGTAACCTTTAGCTACCAATCGGGCCTTAAAGGTTTCAACCTTTCCATCAGGCCCACGTTTACTCTTGTAAACCCATTTACTACCGATGTGAACGATTCCTTCAGGAAGCGGAACCAAGTCCCAAACATGATTCCGATGCATAGAGTCTAACTCTGATTTCATGTCCTCTTGCCACTTCATGGAGTCGATGTCCAACATCGCTTCTTTATAGGTATATGGGTCAGTCTCTTCAATTAAGAGAACATTCAGACTCTTTTTGTTGTATCAAATAAAAGAGTTCAAGAGGTCTAGACACCCTTTGGGACCTATGGAGTGTGTGTGTAGAAGGCTTTTCATCTATTTAAATGTCAGGTTTCTCCACTGGTATTTGGTTCCAGGTTGTACTTCATCAAGTTCAACCTGTCTATGATTACCTCATTCAAAGAAAAATTCTACTTCTAGAAATTTTACGAAGCGAGCTACAAACACATTTCGATGCTCGGTATCATAGAACAAATATCCTTTCATATTTGAAGGATATCCAACAAACCTAAACTTTTTCCCTCTAGGCGAAAGCTTATCTGGCTGAGCCATCCTGACATTGGCTGGACAACCCCAAATCTTAACATAATTAAGATTTGGTTTCTTACCAGTCCATATCTCATATAGAGTTGTAGGAAAATCCTTGGAAGGAATCTTATTCAAAAGATGAGCAGTAGTTAAAAGAGCATAACCCCATAAATAATAGGGCAAATCTGTAAAACTCAACATCGATCGAACCATATCTAATAAAGTCTGATTTCTCCTTTCGGACACTCCATTGTGCTGTGGAGTACTCGGGGGAGTATATTGAGCGAGAATCCCATTCTCCTTTAAATAATCGGTGAACTCACCACTCATATATTCACTGCATAGATCAGATCGAAGACGTTTAATATATTTACCAGTCTGTTTTTCTACTTCATTTCGGAATTTCTTGAACTTTTCAAAGGTTTCCGATTTCTGTTTCATCAAATAAACATAACCATACCGTGACAAATCATCGGTAAAGGTAACGAAGTAGGAAAAACCACAATGAGTAGTTTGACTCATGGGACCACATACATCAGAATGTATTAGTTCCAATATGTAAGTGGCTCGGTGTCCTACATCTGAAAATGAGGTTTTGGTCATCTTACCCCGAATACAAGATTCACAAGTTGGATAAGGTTCAATGATGAGATCCTGTATCAAACCATTCCTAACCAACTGGGTTAGGCATTTCACGCTTATATGACCCAACCTCATATGCCAAAATTCAATATTATTTATATCATACTTTACCTTTATTAGTACCAGCATTAAAGATATCTTGTGTGGTATGCAAAATGTAATGACCATGCTCATTTGGACAAATAAGGATCTGAGCATTATATCTATCATATAAATACAAAGAAGGATTCTTAATATTTACATTATAGCGTTCAGTATCTAATACAAAAAGCGATACAATATTCCTAACACATCCTGGTACAAAAAAGCAGTCATGCAATAAAAGGCTCCCACTGGGCAGGGGAATCTCGTATAAGCCAATAACAACTGCATCTAAAGAGTCGCCACTCTCGAATCGCAATTGCATCTCCCCAGATTTTAGCTGTCTACTTTCCTTCAGCACCTGCAACGAATTGCAAATGTGAATTGGACAAGGAGAATCCAAAATCCAACTGGATGACATAGCTTCACATGCTAATGAGATATCAATAATGGGAAAAATAAAAGTACCTGAAGTAGATGCTCTTTCCTTTCTGATCTGGGCCAAGTAATCAGGAGAGTTCCTCTTTCAATGGCCGATCTTGCTGCAGTGTTGGCATTTATCTTCGGCAGCTTTCTTGGGTTTAGCTATCTTACCCTGTGGTGGAAGATTCACACCCTTCTTTTTCTTCCCTTTATTCTTCTTCCATTTCTGTTTAGAATGGAAGGAAGTAGGAAGATTTGAGTCGGTACTCCCTTCCTCAAATCTTCCTCCGCTGTTTGCAGCATCTTATGCAGCTCTTAGTAAGAACATCTAATCCCATTCATGTTGAAATACATCACAAATTGGCGATATGACGCCGGCAGAGATCCAAGTATGACACTTTGTCCTAAAGTGTCATTGAGAGGGAAATTATAGCGCTTCAACTGTTCGATCAAATCAATCAGATGAAGCACATGAAGACTCACAGCCTATCCCTCTTCCAGTTTTGCATGGAACATATCCATATCAATTTTATGAACCGAGACGCGTTCTTGGTTCATAAAGGACTCTCGCAACCGCGTCATCATAGTATTGCGTCGGGCAATCCAAAATATTACCTCTTAAGCTCCGGTCCCAAGGAACTGAGAATGTATGATTTGACTCGTCTATCATCATCTCTCCACTTTTGGAGAGTCTCATGTTCCTCTGGTGTAGCATCAGGTGCTATGGCCAGTGGTAACGAACCTTCTTGTACATATTCTATTTGCTCAGACCCAAGAACTATTCTCAGATCTAAGTCCCAATCTGTAAAGTTTTTGGCGCCTTTAAGCTTGTTCGTATCAAGTATACGAGCAAAAGGATTAGAAGCAGGTGCCGCCATCGCAAATCTATCATACAGATAGCGAAAAACGGTTAGCAGACAAAAACAGTTTCATATAATATAAATCAAACAAAGCGTAAATAGATCATGGATTTTTAATCTACAAATTCCCATCCCACTATTACATGCAATACTTTAATCCCCAAACAGAATGCAAATAAATAATTAATAAAATTAAATTTAATAGCGAAAGGTGGATCCCATGAATATATTTCAGCTCACAGCTTTGGCACGATCTCGCCTACGTATATTCATTAGGTAGACAACTCATTGTCAATCACTCAATAGTGACTCATGGGTTCCAGTCCTGGACGTTTCTCATTGTGACAGCTTTTGCACGTTCACAAAGAGGCGTACCAAGGTTAAACTTGTCAATGACAAATTCAAGATACTTGCGTAGTCCTGACAGCTTTGTCACGTTCAGGATTTCCGCTTTCGCTTGAATTTATCTAGTATCACATATACATCCGGTATGGATAAATTTCTATCAACTGCACCCTCATAGCTTTGGCACGATCTCGGATGCAGCCATAGAACAGATATCCACAAACCGTATTGACAAGACGGACCAAGAAATATGTATCCAATACATACTACTTTTAAAACCTTATTAAAATGGGATATTTCCGCAAAGATGAAACGTATTTAATTTAATCAAATTAAATAAATACAAGCATGTACCAAGTAAGAACATAATTAAAAAATGAATTTAAAGGCATATTCATATCATGTGTTGAGGTTAAGACCTGCTCTGATACCATTTTTTTTGGGTTTCGGATGGTAATTCGGGTAAACGCAGCGGAACGCGGAAAATCAAAATTTTCCGATTTCAATTATTTTTCTTGGGCAATTAAAATAAACTAATTTATTTCAATTACTCAATACTCAAAAAAGAAATTTGACTGACCAAAATCAGATTTTTCAGAATTTATCATTTTTCCCCAAAACTTTGTATTTTAATCATTTTAGTCCAAAATTGTCTAATACAATTCTAATTGATTCCAAATCAAATCCAAAATGATTTATTCATGTCTAATACAGGAAAATACAGTTTTCAATTCAAAGAAATAGATTTTTCCCTAATTGCCGAATGGTCCCTCAATTTTCAAGAATTTGCAATTTGGTCTTTTTTGTTCAAAACATGTCACGATCAAATCCAAAAATTCTCAAATTTAATATACATCATATATTATAAAAACTCATCACATATATGAAAAGTCCCAAATTTGGTGAAGGTTGGAAACCCTAATTTTATAATTTCACAAATTAACCAATTTAAGACCAAATTAATCAAATTCAAGACTTTAATTCAATTCTTAGAACACCAATTGAGCCTCACCAATATGAAATACCTCAAGAACAATTTTAGGTCTAACATGAGTGGCTAAAAGACTCTAGAATGGAAACTAGCCATCAAAATGGCAAAAAGTATGCTTTAAGAACAATTTCAAGCAAACTAAATTAATATACATGCTTTCATCTTGAATCCAAGTTCCCAATCATCAAATCACAACCATGAAAGAGTAGAGAATAAACTAGGCTACACATATTGAAGCTTAGAATGCTAGAAACATTTTTCATTAAAGGAAAAGTAAGAAAAACTTACTTAAAATGCTTGATATTCCAAGTTTTTCCTTTCTTTTCTCCTTAGCCCTCTTTCTCTCTTTTGGTATTTGATTTTTAGGGTTCAAGAATAATGAAACAAAAATAAAAAAAATTGGCTTTTATAATTTCCCCAATTACTGAAACTTAGGGAAAAAATATTGTCCATAATTTTTTAATTTTTGTTTAAATAATTGGAAATAGATTTAATTAATTTGTGGTCTTAAAACATTAATCAAATTAATGTTAATCTAAAACCAACAAATTAAATCATGCCAAATGAAACCAATCATAATTGGCCATTTTATCCAATTAAAAGTTGCCAATTATCTTATCTTAATAAGAAATAAGATATTAAATATTTAATTAATTTAATTATTCAACAATTGAATAAATAACTAATTAAATATAAATATCTCAAAATATATGTATTAAATTTACATTAAATAATCAAAATACATATATTAATTATAAATGTCAAATATCACAATTCGACATTTAAAAAATGGCCAAAAGATCTCAAAAAGTATGTAATTTCGTTTAACCGTTAAACGACTTATAAATAATCAGTATTATTTATAAAAGTTGCCCTAGTGCCCCACAAGTATATCTCATTAGTGAGACTCTCTAAGTTCAGGCATATCCGTCACAAAATCCAATTTCGTGTCCATAATCTACCCACCCGTAAATTATGACGAACATAAATAAAATCTCTGAATCATACAGGTCGAAGTCACTGCATACGTATAATCTTTCTGTCACAGGTATCCAGATTATCCCAGAGATATAGATATAAACGTCAAATCTCTTTAGGTATAATCTCGTCGATGATTCTATTAGCAATCTCTTAAATAACTTAGAACTGATTTCTATAGTGTACCACATGCCCATGGATTTAACAGATCGCTAATTACATAATGGATACCTATGCTCTGTACACAGAACTGACAGATCCTATCTTGATACGCACAGGATATCATGAGGATCAGTCCACACCCAACGAACAGGCGGAGGTCTGATCTAAATAGATCGGTGACATGACTGCCATCAAAGTGTGGAGGATACCTCATATATCCACAGTGGTACCTCAAGTCGGAGGATCACTATACTCACTCAACCCGAGAAGATTCTTATTGACATTGGTGTACCAACTTTTAAGAATTTTCAGCGAGTTGTTCAGTGTTTATCTGATATAAACACCTACGTGTCTAATAGAGTCTCCCGAGACTCATGGTTCATTGAGAAACCACTAGAATCCAACATTCCAATATACGACACGTACCGGTCTCAACGGGTTTACATACTAACCAAGTAATTGTAAACCTTGACCAGGAACTGTTAAAGAATGATACTGTTATGATATTGCTCAATGTCAGTAGCGACACTTTTGCAACTGTATCATAACCAATCACTCAATGGTCATTTACGTCTTTACCATATAATAAAATAATTTATATTAAGAAATTGTCTATTTTATTCATTAATAAATTATATACAAAAGTATTTACAGGGAAATACATAAGAAATTGGCGCTCAGAGCACCAACCCTAACACTTTGTACCTTCATGGTGGAACAAACTCTCCTAAGACTTCTAGGAAGTCTAAGATGATTAAAATAGGAAATAAGAATAATAATTTCAAAAAACAAACTACAAGACAGCGTGCAGCTCATGATGCATGTCTACATTTCCCGAAGTCTGGACACTGGAAACGTGATTATCCAGAGCTTAAAGGAAAATTAGGAACTCCAAGTACGCTTTGTATTTTTCCTATTATTGATATCTCATTAGCCTTATATCCAAATAGTAGTTGGGTGTTAGACATCAGTAGTCCCACTCATATTTTCAACTCCATGCAAGGCTTGAGAGTTAAAAGAAGGCTCAACAAAGGGGAGATCCAACTTAGAGTTGGGAATGGCGAGACATTGGATGTCAAAGCGATATGAACGGTTATTCTAGATCTCATTAATGAATGTAAATTAATTTTACATGACTTTTATTATGTGCACTCTCTTATCAGACATATATTATCGTTACCCATATTGGATAAAGATGGATTTAAAATAAATATTAAAGATGGTGCTTTATGTTTATTTGATAAAGAAAACTATTTGATATATGAATGTCCTTTATCTAACAGTCATTATGTTTTAGAAACATATAAAGATGTCTTTAATATAGAGGAAAATATAATTAAAAGATCTGAATTAAATAATACTGAATTATAGCATATGAGATTGGGCCACATAAGTGTAGATGTCTATTAAAATTAGTTGAGGATGGTTTATTTGAAGATCTTATCTTAGATCCTTATTCGATTTGTGAGTCATGTATCCAAAAGAAAATGACAAAGGCCTCATTTCTTAGTATTGGACATCATACTGAAGATTTATTGCAGATAGTTTACAATGATGTGTGTGGTCCATTAAATCATGTCGCTCATGATGGTTCAACTTACTTCATGACTTTCACTGATGATAAGTCATGATATGTGTTGGTTTCTATTAAGGTCCCAAGATCATAAAAAAACATGAAAATGAAGTGCGAATACATCGACAAAGTCGCGGAATACTCATATCGATCGGTTGAGCGACGCGGAGGCAAACGAGGAAACAAAAATGAACTGTTGTCCTCCTTCACTGGTTCGACAGTGTGCAGTCCAAGCTTACTGGTTTGGCTCGGTTTTGGTCCTTCGTCAATCTCCAAGCTTCGTCGAACGGTTCCCGGCTCATGGGTGGACTTCCCTATCACCTTCGCATGTCTCGTAAGTGTGCTAGCACTTGTGATTTTGCCACAAAATCACACTCTTGTGCTTCCCTTCACTGCTCGGCAGTGAGCAAACCAGAGGAGAGAAAATGCCCATTTGGGCGTGAGTGTAGGAGAGAAGAAGTGAGGTTGTTGTTTTGATTTTGTGTATCTAATACCAAAAATCAAAAGTCAAACACCTATTACAATAATAATAAATGTCTTTCAAGCTTTCAAAAAGCTTTTCAACAACTCCCATCAAGTCACATCTATCAATCAAGTTGTCAAGTCACATCACTCAAAGTGACAAGTGATTTGACGCTTGAAGTGACTAGCGATATGATGCTTGATTTGACTTGCGTGCCGCACTCGAATTCGAAATGTGAATGCGCTCGCAAATAATCTCGGGCTTTGGTTCGCTAATTCCAAATTAACGAATTTTCCATTGCGTCGTAATTAAATGATTACGCCTAGCGAAATCACTAGTCACGTTGCTAACGAATTAATTCTAAATTAATTCATTCGCCCGAATTAAGATCTTATTTTAATTCTGCGTCGAAATCTAATTTCGTTTAATATATCAAATATATTAATTAATCGATTAATTCCAAATTAATCGTTATCTCTCTTTAATGGATATTTTATCCCAGATAAAATATCTCCTCAATTAATCCCAAATTAATTTTCTCTCTCTTCTAATTAATCCCAGATTAATTTAGAGTGCGAGTTATACGTCATCGGTGAATCTTTGGGAAGCGACCCTTGAGATCCCCGGATATGTTGGCAGTAAATTCGGTCGTCGAACTATCCGAACACGTAAGTACCTCGTACTACGTTTATACCGAATTACAAGACAAGGTTGGCCTCTAGCAAAGCGCCATGCCTACCCAATTCTCCGGAAATATCCTTACAGGAATAAAGGATCTGTATCAAGTGTAGTATACTGTAGTATTGCATATTTCTGTCCAGTATCGGATGATCACGTGCTAGGCCTGGGGCTGGAATTGTGTCTGCCCCGTACGAAGCACATGTCGGATGTCTTGCGACTAGTCTCTATAATCGGATATACAAGACCTAGTCATAATATCCCGATAGATGCGCAACATTTAAGAGAACCAGTCCCGTATCCTACGTGACCATCATCTCCAAATGACTGGAGTGACACTTCCATCTTGACATCATACCCAACACACTACGATTCTCGATATACCCAGAATCGGCGTACACAGAAACCGGTTAAAGCCCTGGACGACCTCAACCAAAGTATATTGATTGTCGTATGTATTAGCGGTGCAAGTCTCAGGTTAAGACTAAATACACCTACCCTGATTTCAGACTTCCATAGACACATAGTCATACTACCAATGGAATTCCGAGGGGGTCTTATCCAGAGCGAAGCTGTTTCCCGTACCATTGGTAAAACACAACCTCATATTACACTTGCATGAGTATCCTAGACCCAAATATATGAGAACTATGCCGTTGTGCCATCACAACGCGCACAAGTTTAATACTAGTCTTTTACGTATTTATCGATGTCCAATCTCGATAATACTCTGACTAGGGATATTTAATGATTTATCCTTAGTGGACTGATACTGTCTCATATCATTCTCCGTCCAGGAACAAATCACAATGACCTCTCATCATTTATATATCTAGGTGATCTAATCAGAAATGATAATAGTGCAATCTCCTTTGTCACATAGTTAATTTGTACAACAACACCATGCTATGTACAAATAGTGACGCTATGGGTCATAATTGTCCAACAATCTCCCACTTGGCCTATAGCTAGTCAAATTGCTGAGAAAAGGTTTTCGTCAGCCGATTTACATGATTATCGTCTGATGCGATTTATTCGATCATTACATCGCCACGATGTATGATCCGAATGAATCATTTGAATATCAAAGTATGTATCTGGATCGTTGATGAGACCATTAATTCTTTATCCTGTGTTCAAGCCTAGCTTAGCTGCTAACAGAATTATATCTAATCTAATTAGATTTATTATCGACCTAGAAGGCTTCTATTGCCGCCTCAGCTGCAGCAATAACCCGCATTTGTTGTTTATTCGGTAACAATATCTTGCTAGGAAGATTTCCAGCTGACTGTACCGTTATTCAAACTGTATAGTACCGTTTGCGACTTAAAGTGGTTTTATCGGTTTAGGAAACTTGCTACAGTGACCCTAGTCACTTCAAGTTCTACTTCTCCATAGACTAAGACATCATCCTTAGTTCTCTAAGATACTAACGGATGTTCTTAACATCAATCTAGTGACTATCACTTGGATTGGCCTGTTTTTGAATCCATATGTTCAAAGCGTATGAGACACCAGGTCGCGTACATTTTTTAATGTACGATTTCTCGGAGAGTTTTCTCGAAAGCCAAGCTTTCACCGATAGTTTTTATGGAATATAATTTCCAAGAAATGACATATTATCATTATTATTTAAGACATCCACTGTCAGTGCGCTCCCACTAACCCTCTTATATACACAAGAATCTTTTCGTTTTGAATTAAATCATACTCCATTATGATTACATCAAAACGATAATTCCAAGAACCTATGCTTGCTTCAATCCAAACATGGATCGAATAACCTGCAAACCTTGTTTGCTAGTTTTGGTACGACAAAACCGTCAGGATGTTGTAATCATCCTCCTAAAGGTTTCCTTTTAAGGAAAGCGATTTTCCCGTTAAGCTGACATATTTCATAAATGAAATACGCAGCTTTAGCAAGCATTATCCATGTATGTCTTCCTTGAAGACTTATAGTACCAATAGGCACAATGCCTTGCGGTACATCAACTAATATCCAAACTTGGTTGATATACATGGAATCCAATTCGGACTCATGACACTTTGTCATAATAGGGAGTCGATACCTTGTATCATATCCTCATAAGTAGTCAGTTGGTATACCTCAAAAGATTAACATCTTCACGAGGTGAGATCAGAAACTCATACCCCAGGTTATTTTCTGACTCTCTCCGACATACGCGGTTTTTGTGTATACGAAGATTAATGGTATAGTTTCATCCTTGATGAACTATTTTGTGTTCCATTAGGATTCGATGCCTGGAATAGTATTACTATGATTTTCATCGAGTTTTACTATCCTCACACTTACCACTGCATATCAGTATTTCTCTCAGGAAAACCGCATGGTGAGCAACAATCTAACTGTTCTCAAGTGAGTTGTATAAGTACAATACTTTGGTATCCCTAGGATAACCTACAATTGGCACTGATCCAATTTGGGTTTTAGTTTGGTATCACCCAAACGTATGCCAGCATACCCAAATCTTCAGGAATGTGAAACCCGGTTTCTTTCCCGTTCATATCTAATATGATGTCTGTCAAAAAGATTTTTAATGGAACCTTATTCAAAATAAGTTCTTGCACTGTTAATGCTTATCCGTTGAAGGAAATGGTAGCTCAAAGCGACTCATGATTAACCTTATCATGTCTAACACAATTCGGTTAATCCGTTCGGACACACCGTCAAATTGACATGTTCCGGGAGGAGTTCTCATTTGAAAGAATACTATACTCTTTCAAGTATATTAAAAACTTATTGCTTAAGTATTTTCCATTACGGTCTTACCATAACGGTTTAATACTTCAACCGTTCTGTTTGTCTATTTCGTGTCGAAACTATAAGAGTTTCTGATTTGTGTTCTTCAAAAGAAACACACAACCATAACGTGATGCCACATCCGTAAAGGTCACGAAATATTCATATCCACATCTAGCCTAGCTAGATACGGGTCCACTTGCTTCACTATGAACTAGGGCTAACAGATCGGTGGCAGTTGCACTTTTACCAAGTAAATAGTGTTTTACGCACTATGCCCAATAAACTAGATTCGTAGACTTTATTTGAATAGTATCAAATCAGTCCGAGTACTCACTCTTCAAAAGTGTGGATATACGATTCTTGTTTGATCGTGTCCCAGACAACAATGCCACATTTAAGTTTCTTAACTGATCAAATTAGTTTGAGGTATTTGTTTGTCATTTTATATGTTAGAAATATATTTATATTCAAAATATAAATTCTGTTATTCACATCTAATGTGTTTATCTCAATATCATCTTTATATAATAAAACACTTTAGTGTTCTAGAATATAATGGTTGACCCGCAGCGGGTTAAACACTGATATGAAGATAATGTATCTAGTCAAACTAGTTACATTATAACAGTTTCCTAATCCTGCTCATAGCAGATTCTGAACAACATCATATATTTTATGTACCACACTAAGTATTTAAAATCTAATTTTAATACTAGTAGTGAACATAATGTTGACAAACATATTTGAAGTCAGAGCCTTGCTCGTTCTTCAATTCCTTCATGTCTGCTTTGTCCAAACGGCAGTCACGCTTCCGCGATCCCATTTGCTACATTTTAGGCAGACATTTTGGGATATGTCATTTTTCTTCCCAGAAGAATATAATGATTTTGCCTTTACCTTTTTCAATACTCCAGAATCCTTTTGACCAAGCCTTGGCCTTCTAGAATATCGAAGTAAGGTGCGCCTTGCGCTACTTGCCTAATTGCAAACTTTGACTTTGTCTCCTTGAGAATAGTCATTAACTCTCCAAGAGTTATTGTTGCAATTTTAGTACTTCTAAAACCTAAGGATAGATTCTTTGAAGATCCTTCAATTTCAGTATCATACTTTAAGGATCTAATCCTTAGTTCTGATTCAGAAATTAAGGAGTCTACTGCGACAAGCTAAATGGATTAAGTACTTAAGTTATCATCACAATAATCTTCCAAAGATTATGCTCTACTGTTTGCTTAACTCTGAGCTTAGGCATAATATGTTATTTTATCAAATAAAGTAACTTATTAATTTCCAGGACCATCCTGAAATTTAATTCCCAATTTGAAAATTAAACCATTTAAATACATTTTCCCTAGGATTATGTTTTAAATGTCAATCTTTCAATTTTATATCTTGATTTTAATAGTCTAACTATTTAATCAACGATTTAGGTACTATTTATTATAATGATTACAATAGTCCAACTATTTAATCAACTATAATTTAATAGGTTAAAATCAATTATATTGATTACTATAATCCAATTATAAAATCAACTATAAATGAATAGTTTGAATATAGTCCAACTATTTATTAAAAAAACATTTTAAATATTAGTCCAACTAATATTTAATTTATAAGACGAATGATATTTGAATGAGCGCATATGGCAAGTAATTAAACGAGTATTGCAAATTCAATTCTTGCCTCCCACTATTTTTCGGCGAGCCTCTAACCCTCTGTCGAGTACTCGGGAAACCGTGTTTCCTATTGGGCTAGGATCCCGTTAAATATCACACAATCTTGACTTTGGCCAACAAATTATATGATAATTAACTAGGTAGATCTCTAAGATCGATTGGATCCAATCCAATTCCTAGATCCGGTAGGGGGACATCCAAGTCTGAAACATATATCTTATATATGCCAATACATCCAATGTATTACCTAACCTTTTTCCTCTGAATCAACTAAGCCTTGGCTTGGGCACAACAAACTTAGTGATCCCAGTCAAGCGCGACCCATTGACCATGGAAAGCTTCGTAATCAATGTCGATGGACAAGAAGTGGTATTGACTTTGGCCAACAAACCATAACTTGGACAAGACACTGACATGTAACAAAGCCTTCGTGATTCAAACACATATTCGACAGACAAAGGCCTTGACTTTGGCCAACAATCCAATGCCGTCTTAGATCTTGAGTGAGAATCACTCAATGGAAGGAAAAAAGCTTAATATTTTGCGAGGGTTTTTGGAGTGCAAATTGGCAACCAATTTATTATCTTTGTTAAGGTCTCATCATCATACACCCTTAAACATGCATTATAAACACATAATAAAGCGCATATGAAAAATAATAATGATATGCAGATGGATACTTTACACAATTGATCCTAGATCAAATCTCTCCCTTTCTCTCTCCCGCTATCACAAGTATCACTTCTACCCATTACACTACACTTCTAAAGAAACATCAGTTACATTGAGGGGAATAGGTGAGAAGAGAATACAAAGAAATGAGAGGTAATAAGGCTGGACACGCAGGTCCTATTAATAATTGAATTTATTACAACAATTTCTAAAATTATCCCACCCATCTAATATCCATCTGATATACATTATTCATGCATCGCAACCATGTATTCACACAAGCATATTATCAATCAATCTAATCAAATTAATTAATCTGATGATTAATGATCATCCAATGTTCAAACAACGATTTGATTTTGTTCGAGTCAAACTCGTTTTGCGAATAAGTACTTAAAGTACGAATTCTCGAATTAAATTAAACTACATCATTAAATCCAATTTAATATGCATTCAATTCTAATTCGCATATTTAATTCCAAATTAAATAACACACTTTGATAATGAACTTTTACGACTTAAATTCCAAATTTAATCGCAACGGGTCTCAAAGCCCGATTAACATCCAACGTCAATTTAATTAAAGTCCAATGGGCTTTTAATTAATTTCTTAAGGCGTGGACTTTTGGTCAACTCGGGTCAAATCGAAAACCAAAGTCCAATCCGGGAGTTACCCCATAAGCCCATAAATTAATTTTGGCCCGTTAGGCCCAATTAAACTTTAAAGTCCATTAAGTCGCATTTGGGCTTTATGGTGGCGGTTTTGGGCCCAATTGGATCCAACCAATTTTGACTAAACCCAACTTTGTACAACAAAGCCCAACAAGCTCAATTACAACATAACAAGCCCAAATCCAATTTTAAGGCACAAATAATTAAATTCCAAAAATCCAATTTTCCCAATTAATTACCAAAGTGTATCACATGATTAATTACCCAAATTAAAATTTCTAAAACATCAATATACACAATTAATCATGCTCATTTTCATCATCACATGTCAAACACATTTTGATTAAAATCAAACCCAATTCATGCTCAACATGTCTCGGCCAAGGAGGGATAATTTTGTCCGATTCAGTTTCAATCCAATTAAACTCACAATCAACATTAAATCATCATCCTAATTGATTCTAACTCATCTAATGAATTAAAAAATCAAAATCACCAAGACATTTTAGGGCTATTCTATTCGGCCATGCTCACCAAATTGGGGGAAAATTATTCCAAATCAATTTTCATGAAATTGATCCAATCAATATTCAATTCAAACATATTTAAGCATATTCATCAATCCAATTTCACAAAATCATGCTCAAAATCAATTTGCCCAAATTTTAAGCCCTAAACTTTTTCATGCTCAAACCTTGCTCTGATACCATTGTTAGTTTCTATTAAGGTCCCAAGATCATAAACAAGCATGAAAATGAAGTGCGAATACATAGACGAAGTCGCGGAATACTCACATCGATCGGTTGAGCGACACGGAGGCAAACGAGGCAACAAAAATGAACTATTGTCCTCCTTCACTGGTTCGGCAGTGTGCAGTCCAATCTCACTGGTTTGGCTCGGTTTTGGTCCTTCATCAAGCTCCAAGCTTCGTCGAACGGTTCCCGGCTCATGGATGGACTTCCCTATCTCCTTCGCATGTCTCGTAAGTGTGCTAGCACTTGTGAATTTGCCACAAAATCACACTATTGTGCTTCCCTTCACTGGTCGGCAGTGAGCAAACCAGAGGAGAGAAAATGCCCATTTGGGCGTGAGTGTAGGAGAGAAGAAATGAGGTTGTTGTTTTGATTTTGTGTATCTAATACGAAAAATCAAAAGTCAAACACATATTACAATAATAATAAATGTCTTTCAAGCTTTCAAAAAGCTTTTCAATAACTCCCATAAGTCACATCTATCAATCAAGTTGTCAAATCACATCACTCAAAGTGACAAGTGATTTGACGATTGAAGTGACTAGCGATTTGACGCTTGATTTGACTTACATGACGCACTCGAATTCGAAATGCGAATGCGCTCGCAAATAATCTCAGGCTCGGGTTCGCTAATTCCAAATTAATGAATTTTCCATTGCGTCGTAATTAAATGATTACGCCTAGCAAAATCACTATTCACGTCGCTAACTAATTAATTCTAAATTAATTCGTTCGCCCGAATTAAAATCTTATTTTAATTTCGCGTCGAAATCTAATTTCGTTTAATATATCAAATATATTCATTAATCGATTAATTCCAAATTAATCGTTATCTCTCTTTAATGGATATTTTATCCCAGATAAAATATCTCCTCAATTAATCCCAGATTAATTTTCTCTCTCTTCTAATTAATCCCAGATTAATTTAGAGTGCGAGTTATACGTCATCGGTGAATCTTTGGGAAGCGACCCATGAGATCCCCAGATATGTTGGCAGTAAATTCGGTCGTCGGACTATCCGAACACGTAAGTACCTCGTACTACGTTTATACCAAATTACAAGACAAGGTTGGCCTCTAGCAAAGCGCCATGCCTACCCAATTCTCCGAAAATATCCTTAGAGGAATAAAGGATCTGTATCAATCGTAGTATACCGTAGTATTGCGTATTTCTGTCCAGTATCAGATGATCACGTGCTAGGCCTGGGGCTGGAATTGTGTCTGCCCCGTACGAAGCACATGTCGGATGTCTGGCGACTATTCTCTATAATCGGATATACATGACCTAGTCATAATATCCCGATAGCTGCGCATCATTTAAGAGAACCAGTCCCGTATCCTACGTGACCGTCATCTCCAAATGACTGGAGTGACACTTCCGTCTTGACATCACACCCAACACACTACGATTCTCGATATACCCAGAATCGGTGTACACAGAAACCGGTTAAAGCCTTGGATGACCTCAACCAAAGTATATTGATTGTCGTATGTATTAGCGGTGCAAGTCTCAGGTTAAGACCAAATACACCTACCCTGATTTCGGACTTCCATAGACACATAGTCATACTACCAATGGAATTCCGAGGGGGTCTTATCCAGAGCGAAGCTGTTTCCCATACCATCGGTAAAACACAACCTCCTATTACACTTGCATGAGTATCCTATACCCAAATATATGAGAACTATGCCGTTGTGCCCTCACAACACGCACAAGTGTAATACTAGTCTTTTACGTATTTATCGATGTCCAATCTCGATAATACTCTGACTAGGGATATTTAATGATTTATCCTTCGTGGACGGATACTGTCTCATATCATTCTCCGTCCAGGAACAAATCACAAGGATCTTTCATCATTTATATATCTAGGTGATCTAATCACAAATGATAAGAGTGCAATCTCCTTTGTCACATAGTTAATTTGTACAACAACACCATAATATGTACAAATAGTGACGCTATGGGTCATAATTGTCCAACAATATGTATATGTCTTTTTGATGAGACATAAATCAGAATTATTTGAAAAGTTCAAAATATTCTGAAACGAAGTAGAAAAATAATCTGATAAATTCATCAAGTGCCTTCGATCAGATCGATGTTATTTAAGAGAGAATGAGATTCTCACCCAATATAGCTCACCAGGAACTCCTCAACATAATGGTGTGTCTGAGCGGAGAAATAATACTTTATTAGATATGAAACGATCTATGATGAGCTATACAGATCTTCCATATTACCTTTGAAGTTATGCTTTACTTACTGATGTCCACATACTTAACAGAGTTCCATCGAAAGACATTTCTATGATCTCATACAAGATAAGGTATGGTAGAAATCAAAGTCTTAGATATTTAAAGATTTGGGTTGTCCTGCGTACGTTAGAGTCACGCAGCAGGATAACTAGCACCCATGAGGTATAAATACATGTTTATTTGATATCCTAAAAATTCTTTAGGATATCAATTCTATGATTCTGAGCAACTAAATGTATTTGTTGTTTGTTTTGCCACTTTTCTTTAAAAGGAATTTTTTAGAGAAAGTGGGAATTGTAGAAAGATTGAACTCGATAAGTTTAATCCCAACATTAAGGAACCTGAGATGGAACCAGAGATCTAACTAGGTGAAGGATCTATCACACAGGTTCTACGTAGGTTGAATAGAATATAAAGACTACCAGAGAGACTATTTTTAACGTATGATACAAGCCTCGATGTTCTCCTCTTAAAGGAAACAGATCTGACTACGTATAAACAAGCGACATTGGATATCGATTCGGGAAAATTACAGGAAGCCATGAAATCTGAAATGGATTTTATGCATGCCAATCAAGTCTTAGACTTGGTTGAACTTCCTAAAGGAGTTAAAGCTATTAGTTGTTAATGGGTTTATAAAAGGAAATGAAGGCCTGATGGAAATGTGGAAACTTTTAAGGCCTAACTGGTAGTGAAAGGTTACACTCAACGTCTTGGGATTATTTATGAGGAAAATTTTTCACCAGTAGCAATGCTAAAATCCATTAGGATTCATTTAGCCATTGATGTATATCACGATTATGAGATATTGTAGATAGATGTGAAAATCATTTTCCTAAATGGATTCCTCAAGAAGGATATCTATATGGAACAACAAGAGGGTTTCGTATCCAGTGAGATTTCAAACTTGGTTTGTAAGCTCAAGAAATATATTTATTGACTTAAATAAGCATCCCAAATCTGGAATCGTCATTTTGATGAGATAATTAGATTATCTGGATTCATCAAAAACGAGAAAGAACCGTGTGTTTATAAGAAAATTAGTAGGAGCATGATAATATTCTTTATTTTGTATGTAGATGATATCCTTATTATTGGAAATGATATAAGATTGATACAAAATGTGAAAGCCTACATTTTCAAGAACTTCTCCATAAATGATATGGGTGAAGCTTTATATATATTGGGTATAAGGCTCTACCGGGATATAGTAAGGAATCTTATAGGGTTGTCGCAATCCACATACATAGGTACCAACTGCAATGCAGTAAATGTACCTTTTCGATATGACATACATCTTTCGAAGAAAATGGCACCTCAGACTGAGGAAGAGAGAGTTAGAATGTCTAACTTGCCATATGCTTCTTGTATTGGATGTATTATGTATGTTATGCTATGTACAAGACCTGATATCAATTTCAGCGTTAGTGTTACTTGTCGATATCTATCTGATCTGGGTAATGATCATTGGACATCAGTGACACATATCATGAAATATCTTAAGGGTACTAAGGATATGTTTTCGATATATGGAGAAGATGAGCTACAAATTAAGGTTTATACAGACTTCGACTTCCAGGGAGAACCAGATGACAAAAAGTCTACATATGAATAAATATTTACCTTTAATAGCGGTGCGGTTAGTTGGCGATGTTCAAACCAAGGCTCAACAACTGATTCCACCACCGAGGTGGAATTTATAGCGGCATCGGAAGATGTTTGGATTAGAAATTTTATCATAGAACTTGGCATATTGTGCCTAGTATTATAGATCTTATCCCATTATACTGTGATAATAACAGAGCCATTGAGCGGACTAAGGAACCAAGGGCGCATTTCAAGTCTAAACACGTAGAAAGAAAATATCACGTGATTAGAGAGATCATTGAACTAAAAGACATAGTGGTTTGGAGGTTCAAGGACAAGACAATATAGCAGATTCTCTTACTAAGGCCTTACCTCAAAAGTTATTCCATAAACATGTGGAGGAGATAGGACATCGATACCATCCGGATTGGCACTAAGCAAGTGGGAGTTTATTGGAGTTGGTGCTTGGAGTGCCAATTTGAATAATGTGTTATATATTATATTTTATTATTTATTAATAAAATAATTTCATTTTCATTTCAACCTTGTTAATGGTAATATCATTATGCATATTAATTTGCTATATAAATATACTGAGAATGACATCGACCTTAGAATAGTCATGTAGAAATACTAGACACTGGGTGGTCCAATATTGTGATAGTATTACTATTATAAACTATTCTTAAAGTAAATATTCCTAGTCGTTAGTTTCGGAATACTGTCGAATTTCTATAACCAAGAAGACTAGCACATGTCGTATATTGGAAGTAGAGTTCCAATTGTTTAACCCAATATACCATGAGCAAAAGAAGCTCGTATAGACATATGGATAATCGTTGGAACGAATACTAAATGACTCACATGTGATTCCCAATAGTTGGAAGTACACACCACCTCAATAGGAATCTCCTCAAGTCGAATTCCTAATGTATATATGTATTTAGAATATATATATATATATATGTTTATGTTTATTATATAATATGTGTTGATATTGGTTCTTGTATTATAATAATGAATTGTTTATGTTTATTGAACATCATACGTAGCTAATTCATTAGTTTAGGGTTGTAATGGATCTTAAACACCTTATTTAATTGAATTAAATTTTTTATTCTTTTGAGTTTGTGATTGGATTATTTATCATTCTTTATTCTTAATGCGCTCTATTGCCCGATTACCAATAGGATAGACGTCGTAAACCCTAAAGAACTTGTGAAAGGGAATTCGGGTTTATCCTTGGGAATTAATAGTGTGTGATCGTATTTATAGAATCGATTTCCGTGCAGGATAGGAAATATGCAGGGCATGCGTAGCCATAATTAGAATCTGAACTTAATGAGTTTAGCTTAAATTAATTATTATAAGAATATAGGTAATTGAATTAAGTTAGGAATTTCTATCTAACCATCAGAATAGGCTTATGGATAATTCGTGTTCTAGGTTAATAATCCATAACAAATACTCAGTTGGATGAAAAACACATACATATTGTTTGCATGCCGAGGTGAAGTTGCAACCCTAAGTACTCTATTACATAAGGTTTTTTAAAATTGTTTATTTCTACTAATTTAAATTTTTAGTTAATTAGATTAATCTAACCTCTCTTAATTCATTGTTTAGTTTGATTAAAGTAGGTATATTTTTGATAATTAATGGGATAAACAGTAAGTCTATGTAAGTTCAATATTTTTATACTACTTGAGCGATACTTGTGTTTCCGTAACGTGTAAGAACACGAATAGTACGCTCCAAAGTACTTATATGCTTAGCCCTTTCACATTGATACATGTCAAAAATCTCATTCTTAATAATGTTTTGTGACACATCATTCCATATTTGATTAAGAGAAGATAAAACGTCTCTAAAACCTTCATGTTCCATAATACTTGAGGGTACTCACGCATAAAGATTGTACGTGAATTTTTTTCTTGTAACCTCAGGATCAAAATGTGTACCTATTACAGTTTTTGCTCTTTTATCCTTACTAGCTTTTTCTGTCGCGAGTATTCTGATGTCTTACTCTCCCTTTTCACTTGACATGGCTTAAAATGATAATGAAAATGCTGTGTTCTATTAGTACTCCTTCCTACTAACGCAAATTGACAATAATTACACAACCCTTTTTGTTCTCCGGCAATGGCGTAAAAAACTTGATTGTAATTTTATACATTACGCAAGCGTACGTATCGCTTAAAAATTATATAAGATTTCGAACCCACATAGACTTATTATTTATTCTATTAATACCAGAACTAGACCTACTCTACCATGGGTGGACTCCACACCTAGACCTAGTATCATCCAATGAGCTAGTTGTTGGGTTCTCCTAGAACATGCCAAGGATCTATTAAGCATAAAATTGTGTGAATTAACAAAGTAAGTTGCGGAAATATAATCACTTTGATCGGCTAAGGGATGTAGAGAATACAAAAATTTTGCTCCTTTGTGTAGTGCTCCAAGCTCCTCTTTGTATGAATGGTGAACTCCAAACTTTGATCTTTGAATTCCAAACTCAAGGGGATAGTTTCCCTATCACCTTTGTATGACTCCTTTAATGTGCTAGCATTCAAGATTTTTGAATAAAAAACAATTAACATGAACCCTAGGTTCATGCCTAATTGAGAGAAAAAGAAAGGGAGAGTTTCGGCCAAGCTTGAGAGTGAGAGATTGTGTTGTGTTTTATTTTCCAAAATCAATAAATCAATTTCCAAATATTCCAAAGTTGGTAAAGGTTTTACACATCAATTAAAATAATGATAGTGTAAGAAACAAGCTAACATCAAAGTCTTCATTAATTTCCATCACCATAAAATAAGTAGTTGACTAGTGATGTGACTTGTGGGCCCCACTTTAAATTTAAAATCTAAGTGGGCCCGCAAAACACATATCGGACTCGGGTTCGTTAATTCCAAATTAACGAATTTTCCGTTGCGACATTAATTAAATATTAAAGTCGCTTACGAATTAATTCTAAATTAATTCGTTCGCTCGAATTAAAATCCAATTTTAATTCCGCCATGAAATATAATTTCATTTAATATATCGAATATATTATTTTATCGATTAATTCTAAATTAATCGTTCTCTCTCTTTTAATCGAATTTTATCCCAGATAAATTCTCGCCGTAATTAATCCTAGATTAATTTTCTCTCACTCATAATTAATCCCAGATTAATTCTGTTCGAGTCATACGTCATCGGTGAATCTTTGGGAAGCGACCCATGAGATCCCTAGATATGTTGGCAGTAAATACGGTCGTCGGACTATCCGAACACGTGCGTAACTCGTACCACGTTCTTACCAATTTACAAGACATGGTTGGCTTCTAGTAAAGCGTCGTGCCTACCCAATTCTCCATAAATATTCTTTTAAGGAATATATAATCTTTGTCATGCGTAGTATACGTAGTATTGTGTATTACGATCCAGTATCGAATGTCACATGCTAGGTCTGGGGCCGGAATTATGTGTGGCCCGTACGAAGCATATGTCGGATCTCTGGTAACTAGTCTCTATAATCGGATAATCATGACCTAGTCATATTATCTCGATGACTGCAGTACTTAACAGTACCAGTTCCGTATCCTACGTGATCATCATCTCCATATGACTGAAGTGATACTTTCATCTTGACATCACACTGTAACACCCCGCCAGAGGTGGGATGCTACCGGCAGGAGACAGAATTGACCCATCTCCATAAGCCCTGAATCTACCGAAAATTCGGCATGAAGTATCCTAAAATCTGGGTAACCTGGATCGCAGTCCAGCATCAAAAGCAATCCAAGAAAATATCAAACCAACAAAAGGACCTCAGGTCCACACAAAACTCATCAAAACCACAACCTAAGGGCTTTGTGCCCACAACATCATAAACAATCAAACTTTAATTTATTAATACAAACCACATGCCCAGCACTACAAAATAAAACAATAAATCAGATATCCTAATCTTCTAAAACTTTTTCCAGGACACTTGCGAGGGTGACTGCCGTTTGGGTAATCCACGTCTCGAGAATGACTTCCAAAGCCGATATGATTGACCAATCTACAAGTCAACCTGCAAAACTGGCAAACTGGTTTGGTATGAGTTTTAAACTCAGTAAGTAACCCTGCTAGTAATACAACAAACAAGTCAAACATTTATGACAAACAAACAAGTCAAATATATCAGCCGTTTATCAGATTTACTAAGTTACTTCAAATTCGAATTTATTAATTTGTTATTGTTCTTTATTCTTTATTCTTATCAAAGTTTCACATTTTCATATTAACATATGTGCTAATCTAATAGCTAACACCCAAAGCATGCGAAGCAAATCGTATATATCTATACTTTTATCACAATAGTCTAACTTGAAATATTATCAAATCGTTATGTTAATAAATTTTTCTCAATACCAAATCAAACCTTTTTTAACTTCCTTCAATTACAACATCATTACAATGACTTAACAATCGCGATTCATATACATTTACACATACCTTAGCACACCCCTCTTATATACATGCCAAAAATAATTTCCAAGGTTCTTATACATATGCATGCATACCAATACAACTTAACAAACGCGCTTTATAACATCTAACACACCTTAGTTTCCGAATTCATTAACTCAATTCACATAAGTATTCGTTATCCATATAATCAACGAGTTCCATCATACATGTACATACACACAGTCACACATACAATCATCATACAACTAATCATGACGCAAACTTAACAACCAATACATCATAAGGCATACAGTCAAACAATACATACATATCATGGCACACCAAGTTTGTCACGCGACTACTCATACATAAGCACATTCATAACAAACATTCCAAAACACGACTCAAACACTCACGTACAAACATATGTTTCAAACATATGAATACACCTCTTGTTACCAAATTCAAATGTCATACCTTTAATAATTCTCATAGCTTTTCCTTTATCGATCAAACATAATCATTCAGGCTCTCTATATAGGAACATCTGATATCACATCTTTATCAACTGAACATATCCAACCTATACATATCTTAGTATCATATGCATATACGAATACACACTCATATATATTTACACATTTTCATATTTATTCACATACACAATTCATATCGTTACAAATTTATACCTTTATGTACATTCATACATACGCATAGACATTAACATCATTAAACCTCTTACTTCATATTATGCTAATAACAAAAGCCATACCTGCGATGATCGTTTCACTTAGCTACACATAACCTTGAACTGCTTCTCAAACTACTTCTTAATTATCTTCTGTTTTACCTAACATATTAATCATCTATACATGTATATATGTAAAATCAAGATACGAATCACACATTAAGCTCTCATCGCATGAGTTACTTACCTGGCTTCGCAAACACTCCGACTCTGGACCCGATCTGTCAAAACAAATCACAACAAATGTCAGAACCGCTATTTGCGGAACTTTCTACTCATCTATATAAATTTCCGAACTTTCCCGGAATACACGAATCCTCACCGACTCTACGGTTTAAGCTTCATCACTCTAATATGCCTTTCTATACTATTTTGAACTAACTAGATAGCTCATATTCTCACTTTACGCGTTTGCGGCAAAACTTGCGGAAAAAATTTCCGCAAACGCTATGGAAAGGTCAAGAACCTTCCGAACAAACCCAGAATTACTTAATTACCCCCGCAATACTATATTTATATCCTAATCAAGGTTACGATCAACTACGCTCATTCGCGCGGAGAAACTCCATTTTACCGGAAACTCGCTAATTCTACCGGCGATCAAATCTAATTCGTTTCTCCCCGGATTCTACCACATTAATCGTTTTAACATATTAAAACACACCCAATTCATTTCACGGTAATTCGCTACACTATGGAACTACCGGAAACATCAGAATATAAAATAAACTAAACTTTAAAATGACGAATTCTAAACGAAGAGTCGTACCAAAATTCCGAGGCCATATTCGGACTCCCATCGGCCATACGAACGCGCTGGTGTCGACGGAATTCCGATCGGAGCTACTGTTCATTTCGGGTACTATTCATGCACCGCTTTCTTCATCGTTTCGCATGCAACCGGCCGCTGTTCGGCGAAACCGACTCCGCAAACTCGTAGTACTCGTCGAGAGCTTCGATTTGGTAGGTGGCTCTGGCAGTGAAACGGACCGACGAGCCGGGATCGGGAAACCCACCAACTCGCCTTTCACCCGCCAAAACTTGCCGGACGAAGCTGCCGGTGGTGGTCCGCCGGCGTGAGGCCGGCCGGAGGCCACCGGCAAGCTTCCCCCCCTCTCGCGCATAATGCCCGTCTCTCTCTTTCTTTTTTTTTTTTTTTTTTGAGTAGATACAGAAATAATAACATAATTATATTAATAATAAAAATATCTAAATCCGAAAATGACTAAATTGCCCCCCACTAGGAAGGGTATTTTCGGAAATCTTTGATTTTGAAGCTCTTCTGGCGCGATTATCGAAAAGTGTTCAACACGAAAGTTGTTTGTCTCTGAAAAACGAGTCTGATGGTTCAAGAACCAACTCGATCGGAGTTCGTTTGCTAATTTCATGACTAAAACTGTAAACTTTATGCGTAATATAAATATCGCGTAACTGATTCCTTAAAACGACGAGTCTACTGATGCGACAACTCTTCACTTTAAAATATTACAATCTATTTCCAGCATATAAACACTGATTTTCAATTACCATCGTGATTTAAATCCTTAACTTTAATTCGATAACTTTCCCGAACTGTTCCAAAACCCAGGATATTACACACACCCAATACACTACGATTCTCAGTATACCCAGAAGATGCGTACACAGAACCTGTTAAAGCCCCGGACGACCAAAACCAAAGTATACTGATTGTCGCAAGTATTAGCTATGCAAGTCTCAGGTTAAGACCAAATACACCTACCCTGATTCGGATTCCCATAGACACATAGTCATACTACCAATGAGATTTCGATGGGTCTATCCAGAGCGAAGCTGTTTCCATACCATCGGTAAACAGAACCTCCTATTACACTTGCATGAGTATCCAATACCCAAATATATGAGAACTATGCCGTTACGCTTCCATAACACGCATGAGTGTAATACTGGTCTATTCCACATTATCGATGTCCAGTCTCGATAATACTACGACTAGGGATATTTAATGATTAAACCTTAGTGAATTAATATTGTCTCATATCTTATTAATTCGGTACTAATCATATGGACTCTTATCATTTATATATCTTGGTAATCTAATTACAAATGATAAAGGAGCAGTTTCCTTTGTCACATAGTTAATTTGTACAACAATATCATGTTCTGTACAAATAGTGATGCTATGGGTCATAATTGTCCAACACTAGTCCACACAATCCATATTGTAATTCTACAAATTCATAAAATTGGTGTGACTTGAACTCTTAACTTTAAGAGTTCAAGGTGTGGCATATTGACCACTAGGCTATGATCAGATTATTATTATAAGATGTAAAGAATAATATATATATGTATGCGCGCGTGTATAATGCACTTAAATATCATTAATTATATATCATTAATATATAATAATAATAATTATTATTATTATTATTATTATTCTGAATATTATTATTTATAATTAATGTATTATTAATAAGTAAATATTATTATTATATTATTATTATTATTATTATTATAGCATCTGAATATTATTATTTATAATTAATATATTATTAAAAAGTCATAGTTATATTATTATTATTTAGAGTAATTGTAATATAATTAGCGTCGTCAACTCAATGGGTGACACTAAAATATTAACGTACAATATCGCTAAATAAGTTCGATGCTAACTTTTGTCGATTCTTCATATTTAGCATCGACATTTAGTAGTCGACACTAAAAAGCTTAATTTTTTTGGGATGAAAGTACGTTGGCAAAGCTAAATGTTGTGATTTTAGCGATAGCATAGTTGGCGACGTTAAATCTTTGGATGCTAAAGATCATTTTCATGCAATGATTCAACATAATTTCTGCAAAAAAATCTGTAACATCCCGCTAGAGGCAATATGCTACCTACAAGAGACGGGAACAACCCATCTCCCTAAACCTCGATCCTAATGGAAAACAGACATGACCACCCTATAATTTGGACAATCTAGATCACAGTGCAACACCAATATGACCTGTAATCGACATCAAATATGAAAATAGGACTTCCGGTCCAAACCTAAGATAAAACAAATCACATAATCAATATTCAGGGTTATGTACCCGATTCAAAGCATACAAACCAAAACTTTATTTACATATAAATGACAGCATGCATTATATTATCTAATACATAAACAAGAGGTACAAACTTCTATACATAAATACATTCTCCATGACTTTAGAGTAAGTGAGTGCAGCATGAATGGTTCCATCTTCTTGAGCATGACTTTCCAAGGACTTGTATAGCTGACCGATCTGGTTGCCAACTTGTAAAAACTAGTAAACTGATGTGGTGTGAGTTATAAAACTCAGCAAGTAACCACACACATCACAAATAAACAAGAGTGAATTTAAAATATAGCACTTATATAAACATGTATATATTCATACATATATGCAATTATTTGTAAGAAAACCTTTAAACTAATTAATGTTCTTTACACTCTTGAAAACATACAATCTTCCAATTACACTTACATAAGGCGACCCAAAAATTGAATTCATAAAGCATACCTGCTGCGGATCAGAAACCTTATACGCAAACTTCGTCAAACGTTCAAACCCCGAAATACATATAAACATATACACACTCAAAAAGATGCCTCATACAGGTTTCTAAATCTTCTTTCTTACAAAAATATCATAATCAACAAAACAAACTGACCACACACACAAATCCAATAGGATTATCACAAAGTCAGTCTCATTGACTCAACAGAAATAGAAAACACAGAAGCGATCACTACATAGTCAAATAATATTCATATTCTAAAACGGAACGTAATACAAAATATTTACAGACAGTCACGTACATTATCAGAAATGGAAAACATATTATGGATTCTTTACAGGCAATCACATTCTATATCAGATACGGAAATCAAGTTACAAATTCCATACAGTCAATTTCATCAATAATTAGAAACATAATTAAGAATGTGAATACTATAGGCCTATCTCATTCGTTAGCATATACGGAAATCAGATGCAAATTCCTTAATGATAAATACATTAATTATCATAAATAGAAAATACAACACGAAGTCCTTACAGACAAACCTATTCATTATCAGAATCAAAAATCACACTACATACTCCATACAATCATCTCATACATCATCAAAGATCGGAATATACCGTAACTGTCTTATAAAATCAAAATTATACAGAATAAATCATTACGAAATCATAAGTTTCAAAAAATAGAATCATCAAACTAATGAGGCATCTGTTACCCAAGTCACACAAAAAAGACCATACAATATCTTAACATGACCATGTCGATAGAGGGCAGTGGATCAACCATTTTTTGATGGTCTAGACCCCATAATAGACACTGCAAAGGGTTAAAAACCATAAAAACATCATACAAGCACCATGGCAGAAAAAACATATCATGCCACATCGAATTGAAAACAAAGTTATCCCTATTCTTGTACTATCCCAAGTTTTTAGGAACAGTGTTGGAAGGTTTCCGAATTAAAGTTAAGAATTTGGAATGGGATGCCATTCGAAAATAAGAGTTTATGTGTGGGAAAATAGATCGAAACGATTTAAAGTGAAGCTTTGTCGCTTTGGAAAACATGTGGTTTCAAGAATCGATTATGCGATTCCTGTTTACATCGTTCTACACCCCGTTCCCAAAAACACAACCAGAGTCACCCTTGTCCCACCGGTGGTCTGCCAGCCTTCACCGACCGGTGTGACAACACATGGGGGTGCGCCGGTCAACCCCTTGTCTTCTGCTAGCCAGCGGTGGCCCCTAGCTCACCAGCATCGACGAGAATGTGAAGGATTTTATGTGAGTTGAGTTTTCCCGATCCGGCTCGTCGATTCATTTCACGGCCCAAGCCACATGTTAAATCGAAGCTCTCAGAGAGTACTACTAGTTGGCAGTAGTGATTTTTCCGATTCATACTCGATTACACGCGAAATGAGGGAGGAAGATTCGAATGAATAGTGACCCATGCTAAATAGTAGCTCTGATTGGAATTCCATTGATACAGCGCGTTCATGGGATTGTTTGGGGTCCATATATGCCCTCAAAATCTTGGTAATATTTCCCGATAAAAATCCACAAATTTCAAGTTTAAAGTTAAATGTTTGGATGTATCTAATAGCTTCGTAGAGTAGAGTATTGATATAAATTGAATTGTTTGAGTATTAGTATATTGAATATGAGCATTCAGTAGAATCCGAGTGAAAACGGAATGAGTTTGATCGATCCAATAAAATATGTAAGTTTTCGGTAAAAGTGAGTTTTTATGAATAAAGATGTGTTTTGGTTTTGATGATAGTTATGAGTTATTTATGATATTACGAACCTGTTTGGGTAAATCCGGGTAGGTTCGGAAGGTTTGGGACCCTTCTGTAGTAAACGTAAACTTTTTCGAAAGATTTTCTAAAAATACGTAAACCGAGAATTTAGGTGAACCAGTGGCTTGGAATAGTTTGTGATGGTGTTAAAAGATTATTGAAACTGAAAACATTGAAAACACACATGATTTGGTTGTTCCGGAAAGATCCAGGATTTTATTGTAGTTTAGTCGAGAACTCCATAAGCCGTGTTTCTGACGGCATTTCACCATTTATTTTGACAAATATGATTAGGACTTGGAGTTCTTGCGAAGCCAGGAAAGTAACACATGCGATGAATACTTGAAAGTTGATTTATGTTTATATATATATATATATAGAAATGATTGAAGTGTTTAGGTTAAGACGAAAATAAATAAGAGATGGTATTGAGAAAGAAGTGCAAGACTATGTATGGTTAAGTAATCTACCACACAGGTATGTATTTTTTGTTATTGATATGCTATCAAGTGAAGTAATTGACGAGCTCAATGTCTATATGCATGTGTTTATGTATATAAGTGTATGAATGTGTAATGGTACGTATATCTATATGTAAATGAAAAATATATATATAAGTATTGATACACGTATTTGTATTAGTATGTGATGATATGCCATGGATAATTTGTGCATGGTAGATCGGTAAATGAAATAAGTCATGATTTCTAAATTTTTATTTGTACGTGTAGATGTGTGTTATTAGAATAAGTTTATTAATGACTAATGCATATATGATGAGCGGAAAATATATCAATATTTACCGCCCATTTTACTTAATATTTTGTATAATTTCTCGAGTTTTATGAACGTTTTGATGTGTTTTAGTTTATTTTGCAGATAAAATAAAATCAAAACTTAATGGAATCAATCAGGATGATTGTAACTAAAAATATTATATAGGGTTGTGATGAATTCTAATATCACCGATTTATAAGTGGTTATTTTATGTTTTGGGTAATATATTGGTTTATTTATTGAGTCTTAAGCTTAATGCTTCTTGTTAACTGGCCATTAATAAGATTGATTGGTAAACTTAAAATAAACTTGGAAAATGGATTTTAGGTTTTAGCCATAGACTCAATAGCTCACGATATCACATTGGGGTAAATGTCTCTTAGGTAGATTTCCTTACAGGACTGGAATATACCTGTCGAGCGGGGGTAGCCATAATTGGAACTTAATCTTAATGAATTCAGAGTTTCTTAATTAACATAGGAATATAGTTAATTGAGTTACTTTGGGTATTTACATCTGACCATCGAAAGAGGCTTTGCATAAATTCATGTTCCAGGTTAATAAACCGATATATTGCACAAACATGAGATAATCACTTCATCTTTAAAAGATATTGAAAGGATTCACAACCATGGATATTTGCATATCATTGTTTAAAACTTAAAATCTACCTTTGTTTTATTTTAATTACTTTTCTTTAGGTTAAAATCACCATCTAACCAAAAATCAATCAATTAGATATTCGTAGACAATTAACTTCATAAATTAATAGCTTAGGTATTAAGTCCTCGTGGGATCAATATATTTTATACTACTTGAACGATACGTGCTCTTGCGTAACGTGTGTGTGTTTACCACCGATCAATATGATCTAGTTGTTGGGAAGTGGCCGCGAGTGCGTAGCGGAAAATTAAAATTATTATGCCACTTTTCCTTTGCCCAAGTCCCATTTGTTTTGATTATTCTACAAGCCTAGGCATGTTACTATATATTCTAAGCATAAAACTCATAAAACATGCAAAGAACTTAAACCTAAGCATGCCAACTATCATAAGAACTCTAAATAAAATAAAGAAAGAAAAAGACTTACTTGAACCGTAGACTCCTCCAGTCCTCCCTCCAATCTATAAGCTTTTCTCAAACTCAGCAAGCTCTTCCACGTTCCAAAGAGCCACCCAAGTGTGTGGCCTCCAAAGATGCACACTCCAAAGCCAAAACTCAACGGTAAGACTACGCCTTGAGTGCACGGGTATTTTGCCCTTGGTGCTAGCCTAGGCAAATACCTCAAAAGTTTTAACTCGAGGTTCCTCTAGTCAATTACACTTAAGGATCCTCAAAATCAGTGGCTTACTCTTAAACTTTAGAGTTGTTCACTTATATAAACCCAAGATATGAAAGGTTTTGGTGTAGCAAATTTGTAAAGAATTCTTTGGGTTTATATAGTGCTCCAAAGACAACAAAATTAATTAAGAATCCGATGTGAGATAAAATCTAATTTAATCTTAGCCATTGGATCTTAATTTAGTGGTTTAATGAGATTATAAAACCCTAATAAGAGTTTGGGGCGAATTGGAATTCAAAACAAATAAAAATTAATTTTACTATTCACATTACTATTCATATGAATATTAATTTTTTTAAAAAATTCCAATTCCCAAAGTGCCCCTATCATCATTCACCAATCCCTAAGCTACTATGGAACCTCATAAATGATCTGTTCAATAATTAAACACATTGAACCATTTATGAACAATTCATACAGCAATCATATATGCTATTATATTTTTACTGTGCACTGTTAACCATTGATTTCGACTTTGTTGTGTGTGACCTTTTGGGTTCCCCTCAAGTTGGACATTAAATGAATCGTGATAATTTAATCGAACATAAATTATCCTCCGATCAGATGGTCATTCGATTTCAATGACCAATGTTGACATCTAGCAACATGCCAAAGCCCCCAAATGAGAAGGAAAGATATATATATACCCATTCTGTATGCGATTTACATATGATACGGTCCCTCGCCTCACTGTATCCCCACCTATTGACCTAGGGTACGGAAAGTGTCTACCCATATGGTCAAAGGTATGATGTTGATAGTGTCATGAATCATGCTAACCCAAGAATCTCACATGATTCTTCCGCTGTGGCCACAATCTCAAGCACTGATCACACATATCAACCTGCGAACTGGAATACTACTCTTATAAGAAAATATTATCTGAGAGAGTGGCGATTCTCTGTTGTATCTTTACAAACTTCATGTGTTTCAATAAATGACCCAATCATACCCTTATGACCGGATCTTTTGAACCGGAGAAGGAGAATGTCAAAGTTATTTGATCCACACATAAGATTGTAAAGACCTCAAGTCAAAGGACTAGTAATATAATCGATACATGAAAGTTCTCACAGACACATGGGATAAACACTCCATATGAAAACTTTCGCGCGGTCAGTTCGATGGACACGAGCAACTCATGCATCCATGTGATACACCAAGTGACGGATCTCCACTGGTAGCCTATGAGATCGGCTACCCCACTTAAGGGGGATCATATCATCATGCTAGTGTCTCTGCTTTTTGAACGCCCAGATTATTCACAAAACTATGACTAGGAACATTTAAGAGTAATGATTCTCATAAGGCGTGGAAGCCATCGTCTTATTACTCCAAGGGCTTTATTACAGTGTTGATGATTCATATAAGTTATGTAAGACACGTATAATAAAGATTACCATTTTATTAATTAATGAAAATATTACAAATACATGTACATATAGCCCATCCACAAGTTGGGTATAAGGCATAGCCCTAACACTAGTGGTATAAAGGTTGGGTTGGTATAAGCTTAGTCTTTTCCGAGGGATGGAAGTTCGTGACTGATTGGATACGTATATGAATGGTGAATGTTGACTGATAAGTAAAGAATATGATGAATGTGAAGGTCATGGTATTGGAATTCGATATAACGGGTATATTAATATATTTGATGTATATAAGTATGCATACGATGATACGGATAATAAGCAATGTTTGACATGTATGTGTATGTGTATGTAAGATCATGTGATGAGTTTGTGTCATGTGATATGTGTGCATGTGTGTACAAACCATCCATATGAATGTATTGTTTGGTTATGTTTTCTTTGATGTATTGGCTGTTATGTATGCTTCGTTGTCTGTTGTACGATGATTGTATGTATGTCTGAGTGTGAACTGTGATTGTTATTGTAGAGTGAATGAATAATTCAGGAGTCAGTGTGAGTATAAGATGCTGTAAATATGTTTGTTAAGTTATATCGTATGTACGTATGTGTAAGAATTCTAAAATCAAATTTGTATGAATGTAGGAAAATTGAGTCATGATATATATCTGCATGAAAAGTCTTGGAAGGAACTTGATTTAGTAGTAGTGTTGCAGTTTCTAAAGCAAGACCACAAAATGAAATAGGTAGATCTGTGTCTGGCATCATTGATCGGACCATATCTAATAATGTCTGATTTCTCCTTTCGGAGACCCCATTATGCTGTGGAGTTCTCGGAGGAGTCCTCTGGGAAACAATGTCATTTTCTCTCAAGTAATCTTGAAATTCGTTGCTTAAATATTCACCACCTCGGTCAGACCTTAGTGACTTAATACTTTTATTAAGCTGGTTTTCTACTTCAGCATTGAAGTCTTTGAATTTCTCAAAGGCTTCAGATTTGTACCGCATAAGGTACACATACCCATATCGCGAATGATCATCGATAAAGGTAATAAAGTAGGAGAATCCACCTCTAGCGGTGACTGACATTGGTCCGCATACATCAGAGTGTATGAGTTCTAATGTCTCTGCTGCACGCCGTCCTTTACCTTTGAAGGGTAATTTGGTCATTTTACCAACTAAACAAGACTCACAAGTTCCATAAGGTTTATATTTGAAGGGTTTGAAATACCCATCCTTATGTAGCTTAGTTAATCTTGTTTCATTGATATGACCTAAGCGACTGTGCCATAGAAGAGATTCGTTGAGATTATTCGAGTTAACGTTGTATATATTAGAGGTTGAACATTCTTTGTTAGTTTGTAAGACATAGATACCATTATTCAAAATACCATCTCCATATTTTATTTCATTGAAATAAATAGAACATTCATTACAACTTATTAGGCATGAAAAGCCTTTATTACATAAAGAAGAAATTGAAATGATGTTCTTTACTAGAGAAGGTACATAAACACAATCTTCTAAGTCTAAAATTAAACCATTCGGCAAAACTAATGAATAAGTCCCCACGCATAATGCAGCCAGTTTTGCTCCATTACCCACGCGTAAGTCAACCTCCCCATGACGGAGTCTCCTATTGTTACACAAGTGAGTCCCACAACCGGTGTCAAACACCCAAGTAGAAGGTTTAGAGTTTTGAGAATATAGTTCAATCATATACAACATACCTGAAGCATTGGTATTGGTATTGGTCAGTCTGGTAAAGCCTAGTCCTGCCAATACGGTTTAAGCCATTTGGATTTATACTTTACAATGGGAGGCAAATTTTAGACTTAAATTATTATTGAGGATTTTAGCAAGTTTAAGTGAATAATTGTCAAATGGATTCCTCCATTGAAAATTCCCTAGAGGGAGGGTGGAGCGAACTCTCTTAAATACCCTTACCTCTTAGGCTCTTATTGCCTTGGTGACATGAATAAACAATAGATCCTCCAAATTAGTCCAACTCTTTAAATATGCTTTAATGTAAGCTTTGAGTAAATGATTATCTAGATGTCTTCACAGCTTTTCCTTTTGGCTATATAAAGGTAGTGAGTGAAGGAAGACACCAAATCATTATCTAACTCTAGTAATACATTTGGTTAAATTAACTTTAGTTTGGAAAGTTTTATTAACGCCTTGGTCCCACCCCACTTGTATCTTTTATAATGTCTTTTATTATAAACAAGTGATTTATATTTATTAGCCTTAAATGTAATAAATCTATAAGTTCATCACAAAATAATTAATTAGCTAAGGGATAAGCAATACACTCTCTATTTCTTAGAAAGTCTCTAGATGATTGTTGGACAATTATGACCCATAGCATCACTATTTGAACAGATCATGGTGTTGTTGTACAAATTAACTATGTGACAAAGCAAATTGCTCTTTTATCATTTGTGATTAGATCACCAAGATGTATAAATGATAGAAGGTCCATATGATTAGTTGCGGTTTGATAAGTTATGAGACAATATCAATCCATGAAGGTTTAATCATTAAATATCCCTAGTCATAGTATTATCGAGATTGGACATTGATAATGCAGAATAGACTAGTATTGCACTTGTGCGCGTTGTGGGGGCATAACAGCATAGTTCTCATATATTTGGGTATATGATACTTATGCAAGTGTAATATGAGGTTGTGTTTTACCGATGGTACGGAAACAGCTTCGCTCTGGATAGACCCCTCGGAATTCCATTGGTAGTATGACTATGTGTCTATGGAAGTCCGAATCAGGGTAGATGTATTTGGTCTTAACCTGAGACTTACACCGCTAATACTTGCGACAATCAATACGCTTTGGTTTAGGTCATCCAGGGTTTTAACAGGTTCTGTGTACGCCTCTTCGGGGTATATTGAGAATCGTAGTGTATTGGGTGTGATGTCGAGATGGAAGTATCACTCCAGTCATAGTGGAGATGATGATCACGTAGGATATGTAACTCGTTCTCTTATATGCTGCAGCTATCGGGATATTATGACTAGGTATGTTTATCCGATTATAGAGACTAGTTACCAGAGATCCGATATATGCTTTGTACGGGACATACACAATCCAGCCCCAGGCCTAGCACATGACATCCGATACTGGATCGAAATATGCAATACTACGTAAACTATGCCTGATATAGATCACATATTCCAGTAAGAATATTTCTGGAGAATTGGGTAGGCATGATGCTTTGCTAGAAGCCAACCATGTCTTGTAAATCGGGAAAAACGTAGTACTAGGTACTTACGTGTTCGGATAGTCCGACGACCGGATTTACTGCCAACATATCCGGGGATCTCATGGGTCACTTCCCGAAGATTCACCGACAACGAATGACTTGCACTTTTTTAATCTGGGATTAATTAGTAGAGAGAGAAAATTAATTTGGGATTAATTACGGTTATATTTTATCTGGAATAAAATATTATTTAAAGAGAGAGAATGATTAATTTGGAATTAATCAATAAAATAATATATTCGATATATTAAACGAAATTGGATTTCGATGCGGAATTAAAATTGAGATTTTAATTCGGGGCAAACGAGTTAATTTAGAATTAATTCGTTAGGGACATGAATAGTAATTTTGCTAGGCATAATTATTTAATTACGTCGCAATGGAAAATTCGTTAATTTGGAATTAGCGAACCCAAGCCCGGGAGTTTTTATGGGCGCACTCGCATTGCGAATTTAAGTGCGGCCCACAAGTCACATCAAGCGTCAATCATAGTCAATCAATTGATGTGATGTTTAGTCACTTTGAGTGATATGACAACTAGTCACTTTTGATGTGAATAGTTGATGGTGGTGGTTGGAAGGCATTTATTGCCTTTTGGCTCAAATTTGGTTAACCCTTTTGGAAAAGGCAAATACCAATTTTTGGTATATCTTTATTTGATTTTTGGATATTTAAATAAGTGTATTAGATACACAAAAAACCAACACACACCAATCATCTCTCTCTCTCTCTCCCTTGGCCTAATGGCTATTTCTCTTTCCTTCCATTTTGGCTTGGCCGAATGGATCATGAACAAGTAGGAAAATTTGTGGCAAGTTTTCCTATGTGCTAGCACACTAAAGAGGACTTACAAAGGTGATAGGGAATCTTTTTCATGAGCATGGAATCACCATTAACATAGCTTGGAGCTTGGAGCATCATTGGAGCACACTTGGAGGTGGTGACCGAAAATTGGAGGAGCAAAAACTGCCCACTGCCGAGAGCACCTTGGAGGAGAGCTTGAAGATTTTGTTCCTCGCATCGCTCAACCGATCATTGTAAGTATTCCGCAACTTCTTTGAGTATTCGCACATGTGTTTCATTGCTTGATTGATCCTTGGGACCTTAGAGAACCCAACAATGGTATCTTGAGCCATTTTGAGCATGAAACTTTATTAGGGTAAAATTTGGGCAAAATTGAATTTGAGCATGTTTGAGTGAAATTGATTGTTTGAGTATGCTTAAATTATGATAACATGGTGTTATGCATTGTCAATTTGATGAATTTTGAATTGGACAAATTTTCCCCAATTGGTTAGGCTTGGCCGAAACTAGCATATGCCCTAAAGTCATGGTATTTTTGATTTTGATCATTGGATGAGTTGAAATCAATTGGGTAATGTTGATTGTGGATTTAATTGGATTGAAACCGAATCGGACAAATAAAACCCCAAATGCCGTGACCATTATGCATGGAAAATGAGTTGATTTTTTGATTCAAATATGTTGGACATGTGTTGATGATAATGAACATAGTTAATTGTGCAAATTTGTGTTTTGGAAATGTTGATTTGGGTAATTAATTATGGCATACACTTTAGTTAATTTAATTATGAAATTTGGAATTTTGAAATTAAATTAATTGGGCCTATTTTGGAAATTGGGCTTGAAAAGTTGTAATTGGGCTTAATGGGCTTAGTTGTACCAAGTTTGGTTTAGGCTAATTGGTTGGATCCAATTGGGCCCAAAACCATTTCCATAAAGTCCAATTATGACTTAATGGACCTTTAATTTTAATTGGGCCTAATGGGCCTAAATTGGTTTCTGGGCAAATAAGGGTGATTCCTTAAATGGGCTTTGGTATTTGGGTTTGACCCATATTGACCAAAAGTCCATGCCTTAAGAAATTAATTAAAAGCCCTTGAACTTTAAATTAAATTAACATTGGATGCTAATCGGGCTTTGAGACCCGTAACGATTAGATTTGGAATCTAAGTCGTAAAGGTTCATTAATAAAGTGTAATATTTAATTTGGAATTAAATAAATGATTTAGTATTAAATACAAATTAAATTGGATTTAATGTTGTAGTTTAATTTTAATTCAGAATTCATACTTTGAGACTTATTCGCAAAACGAGTTTGACTAGCGCAAAATCAAATCGTTGTTTGAACATTGGATGGTAATTAATATTCAGATTAATTAATTGGAATAGATTGATTGATAACATGCTTGTGTGAATACATGGTTGCGATGTATGAATAATGTATATTGGATGGATATTAGATGGGTGAGCAATTTTGGAAATTGTTGTAATAATTTAGAATTTATTAAATCGGACCTGCGTGTCCAGCCTATTACCTCCTTACTCTTTGTATTTCTCTTCTCACATATTCCTCTAAATGTAAATGAGGTTTCTTTAGAAGTGTTATGTAATCGGGTAGAAGTAATACTTGTGCTAGCGGGAGAGAGGAAAAGTGAGAGATTTATTCTAGGAACAATGTGTTTAAGTATCCATCCGCATATCATTATTATATTTATTTACTTACGCGCCTTATTATGTGTTTAGAATGCATGTTTAAGGGTGTATGATGATGAGACATTAACAAAGATAATTAATTGGTTGCCAATTACACGCGAAAAACCCTCAACATCATATTAAGCATTTTTCCTTCCATTGAGTGATTCTTACTCAAGATCCAAGACTGGAATTGGTTTGTTGGCCAAAGTCAAGACTTTTGTCCATCGAGATGTGTTTGAATCATAAAGGCTTTGTTCCATATTGGTGTCTTGTCCAAGTTGTGATTTGTTGGCCAAAGTCAAGATCACTTCTTGTCCATCGACATTGATTACGAAGCTTTCTAAGGTTAATGGGTTCCGCTTAACTGGGATCACTAAGTTTGTTGTGCCAAAGCCAAGGCTTAGTTGGTTCAGAGGAAAAAGGTTAGGAAATATATTGGATATATTGGCATATATAAGATATATGTTTCGGACTTGGATGTCCACCTACTGGATCTAGGAATTGGATGAGTTCCAATTTATCTTAGAGATCTACCTAGTTAATTATCATACAATTTGTTGGCCAAAGTCAAGATTGTGTGTTATTTAATAGGATCCTAGCCCACTAGGAAACAGGGTTTCCCGAGTACTCAACAGAGGGTTAGAGGCACGCCGAAAAATAGTGGGAGGCAAGTATTAAATTTGCAATATTCGTTTAGTTACTTGCCATACGCGCTCATTTCAAATTTTTCGTCAATACGTAATTATTTATTAGTTGGACTAATATTTAATTGTTGTTTTAATTAACAGTTGGACTGTATTCAAACTATTTCAATTAATAGTTGATTTTATAATTGGATTATAGTAATCAATATAATTGAATTTAATCAATTAAATTATAGTTGATTATATTGTTAGACTATAGTAATCATTATAATAAATAGTACCTAAAATCGTTGATTGAATAGTTGGACTATTAGAATCAAGATAATTGAAAGATTAGTGTTTAAAACATAATCCTGGGTGAAAATGTATATAAACGAATTTAATTTTCAAATTGGGAATATAAATTCAGGATAGTCCTGGAAACTAAGAAGTTAATTTATTTGATAAAATAAAGCCTAAGGCTGGAGTTGAGCAAATAGTAGAACATGATCTTGGAAGATTCATGTGACGATAACTTTAGTGTTTAATCCATTAAGCTTGCCAAACAGACTCCTTAATTTCTTAGTCAGAACTAAGGATTAGATTTTTATAGTGTGATATTGAAATTGAAGGATCTTCATAGATCTATCCTTAGATCTTAGAAGTACTAAGTTGCAATAGAAAACTCTTGGAGAGTTAATGGCTATGCTCAAGGGGACAAAGCCAAAGTTTGTAAAAAGGCAAGAAGCGCAAGGCGCATCTTACTTCAACATCCCAGAAGGCCAAGGCTTGGCCAAAGGCTTCTGGAGTGCGGAAAAGGGCAAAGGCAAAGTCAATATAATCTTCTAGGAAGACAAAAGACATATCCCGAGATGTCTGCCTAAACTGTGGCAAACAGGGTCACTGGAAGCATGACTGCCGTATGGACAAGGTAGACATGAAGGAATTGAAGACGGGCAAGGCTCTGACTTCAAGAATTTTTGTCATAAATATGTTCACTACTAGTATTAAAATTGGATTTTAGATACTAAGTTTGGTACATAAATATGCACTGGTGTGCAGAATCTGCTGGTTAGCAGGATACTGACTTCAGATGAGATTATCTGAGGATTGAAAACGGGACGATAGTCGCTGTTTTAACCGTAGAAACCTAAGTTTGGGAACTACCCTTCGTGTGTGTACTTAAATTAGGAAACTATGAAATGTGACTAGTTTGACTAGAAATATTATCTCTATATCAGGGTTTAACCCGTTGCGGGTATACTTTTATATTGTAGAACACTAAAGTGATTTATTATATAAAGATGATATTGAGATAAACACATTAGATGTGAATAACAGTATTTATATTTGAATATAAATAAATCTCAAACGTATGACATGACAACAAATAGCTCAAACTGAATTAATCAGTTGAGACTTATAAGTGGCATTGTTGTCTGGGCACAATTAAATAAGACTCGTATATCCACACTTTCGAAGAGTGGGTACTAGGACGGATTTGATTCCAATCAAATAATCTACGAATCTAGTTTATTAGGCAAAGTGCCTGAAACACCTTTTACTTGGTATAAATGTAAGTGCCACCGATCTGTTAACCCTTGTTCATAGTGACGTAAGTGGGCCCATATCTAGCTAGGCTAGAGGTGGATATGAATGTTTCGTGACCTTTACGGATGTGGCATCGGGGGTTATGTGTTTCTTTTAAACACAAATCGGAAACTTTTAGAGTTTCGACACGAAATAGACAAACAGATCTGCTAAAGTATTAAATCGTCACGGTTAGACCATGATGAAAATACTTAAGCAATAATTTTCTCGTATACTTGAAAGAGTATAATATTCTTTCAATGAGGACTCCTCCCGGAACACGTCAATTTGACGGTGTGTCCGAACCGAGAAACCGAATTTTGTTGGACATGATAAGGTTATGTTGGACAAATATGACCCATAACGTCACTATTTGTACAGATCATGGTGTTGTTGTACAAATTAACTAAGTGACAAAGGAGATTGCACCCTTATCATTTGTGATTAGATCACCATGATGTATAAATGATAGGAGGTCCATATGATTAGTTCCTGGATTGAGAATGATATGAGACAGTATCAGTCCATGAAGGATAAATCATTAAATATCGATAGTCAGAGTATTATCGATATTGGACATCGATAATGCGTAAAAGACTAGTATTACACTTGTGCGCGTTGTGAGAGCATAACGACAAAGTTCTCATATATTTGGGTATAAGATACTCATGCAAGTGTAATAGGAGGTTGTGTATTACCGATGGTACGGGAAACAGCTTCGCTCTGGATAGACCCCCTCGGAATTCCATTGGTAGTATGACTATGTGTCTATGGAAGTCCGAAATCAGGGTAGGTGTATTTGGTTTTAACCTGAGACTTGCACCGCTAATACTTGCGACAATCAATATACTTTGGTTTTGGTCGTCCATGGCTTTAACAGGTTCTGTGTACGCCTCTGCTGGGTATATTGATAATCGTAGTGTGTTGGGTGTGATGTCAAGACGGAAGTATCACTCCAGTCATAGTGGAGATGATGTCACGTAGGATACGGTACTAGTACTCTTAAGTACTGCAGTCATCAGGATATTATGACTAGGTAATGTATATCCGATTATAGAGACTAGTTACCAGACATCCGACATGTGCTTCGTACGGGGTAGACACAATTCCAGCCCCAGGCCTAGCACGTGACATCCGATACTGGATCGAAATACGCAATACTACTTATACTACGCCTGATATAGATCGCTTATTCCTGTAAGCATATTTCTGGAGAATTGGGTAGGCATGGCGCTTTGCTAGAAGCCAACCTTGTCTTGTAAATCGGTACAAACGTAGTACGAGGTACTTACGTGTTCGGATAGTCCAACGACCGAATTTACTGCCAACATATCTGGGGATCTCATGGGTCGCTTCCCGAAGATTCACCGATGACGTATGACTCGCACTTAATTAATTAATTAATTAGATGAGAGAGGAGAAATTAATCTGGGATTAATTACGGAGATATTTTATCTAGGATAAAATATCATTTAAAGAGAGAGACTGATTAATTTGGAATAATCGATAATTAATATATTCGATATATTAAACGAAATTGGATTTCGACGTGGCATTAAAATTAGATTTTAATTCGGGCGAACGAGTTAATTTAGAATTAATTCGTTAGCAACGTGGATAGTGATTTCGCTAGGCATAATCATTTAATTACGTCGCAACAGAAAATTCGTTAATTTGGAATTAGCGAACCCGAGCCCGAGAGTGTTTGCGAGCGCATTCGCATTTCGAATTCAAGTGCGGCCCGCAAGTCACATCAAGCGTCAAATCGCAAGTCACATCAAGCGTCAAATCACATGTCACTTTGAGTGATATGACATTTGATTGATTGATTGATTGATGGTATTTGTTGGGAGCTTTTAAAGCTTGTACTTATTTGACTTTTGAAAATCAAATTTGGTATATGTTTAATTAATTTTGGAAATTAAAAAGTATATACACAACTTCCATTCTCTCTCTATGGTTCACGATTTTTGGAGCCAAAAACCAACACACTCTTTTCTCTTTCTTCTCTTCATCTCACGCCCAAGGGGCAGTCCACTGCCTTCTGTTTCTGGTTTCACCGTGAGCAACAAGGAGATGAAAAGTGAGTATTTTGTTGTAAAATACACTAGAGCTAGCACTCAAATGGACATACTAAGGTGATAGGGAACTCACTTCGTGAGATAGGAATGACCAAACAAAGCTTGGAGCTTCATGGATCATGCCAAAGCCGAAAATAGAGGAGCAAACTCACTACCCACTTCCGAGCTTGGAGAAGGCAGAAAATGGAGTTTTTGTTGTCCACCACATCGCCTCAACCGATCATTGTGAGTATTCTGCAACTCCTTGATGTATTTGCATGTTATTTCCATTGCTTGATATGATCTTGGGATGCTTAGAAAATTCCAACAATGGTATCTATGAGCAAGGTTGAACATGAAAATATTTTAGGGTTAAAATTGGTAAAATGAATTTGAGCATGATTGAATGAAATTGGATGATTCAGTATGCTTAAATGTTGTTGAATTGAAGATTGATTGGATCAATTTCAAGAATTATGTTTGGAACATTTTTCCCCATTTTTGGAGGCTTGGCCGAATTGATGAATAGCCCCAATGTCTTGGATTTTTTGTTTTTTGATTCATTGGATGAGTTGGAAACATTGGGAATGTGGATTAATGTTTAATTCGATTCAATTGGATTGGATTTAAAATTTGACATAAAAATCCTCATATTGCCGAGACTAATGGAGCATGATTGGGTTTGATTTTGATCAAAATGTGTTGGACACTAATTGATGTAATTGAGCATGATTAGTTGTGTAAATTGATGTTTTAGAAATGTTAATTTGGATGATTAATTATGTAATGCA